>UCOM01001056.1:0-51364 GCA_900474385.1 Ormyrus pomaceus
CCCCTTCTGTCGACGAAGCAAACGACGCTTATATATACCTGTATATACTACTGTAGCAGCAAAGAAACGACAACCAGACCGGATGACCAAAAGAAAGCTTGGGAGTATTCGACGTCGACGAATACAAAAACTCCAAGGAAAGCTTACGAGGTTTGTTAAATTCATCGTCGCTGTGCGTTTTCCACAGCGAAAAACACGTTATATCTATGTACCTATAACGTGTCAACATAACCTAATGAGAGTTTAAAATATCAGTTGATGTGCAAATAACAGTTGATGTAGAAGCTGAGATCCAAGCATACACACTCACACACACACAACACACACATACACACGCACACGCGCTCACACACACATATTAAAATATTTTTGGATTGAAAACTTGACTGTTTTATATTGATTTCATTACTTTTTTAATCTGTGATTTTTTTGTTTGTAGTTGCTGTTATTAAAATATTTATATTTTTATTAATCTATATTTACTATGTGATTAGCATCATTGATAATGCGGAATACATCAAACTCGGCTATCCTTTTACTTTGGTTCACTGAAATCTACAATCTATTATAATAATATAAATACGATAGCAAATAATTTGCTTGAGGCTTGTTCTGTTTCGTCGTTCCATCCAGTAATACGAAGTCTGTCGTCCAGCGTCACCATATACAGACTTCTTTAGCCACAGCATAGCATATTTCAAAAAAATTTTGAGTTTGAGTTTTTATAGTCGACTTTGAATTTTAATTTGCCTAACTTAAATTGTCTTTAACATATCGTTTAACATTGAATTTGTTTCTGTATTAATTGAGAAAAATCGGCCAAGGAGCATCACGAACAAGGACCGCATTTATTTGTTGAAATTCGACAAACGGACAGAAGATCATCAAATTCCGTCGCTTGCGATATAAACTTTAAACTTCGATTATCTATAAATTAAAATTAATAGTGTGTAAAAACCAGACACCTAAATTCATTACTTTTGCGAGTAGCGTGAAAAAATCAATTAAGGATCATTATTTGAACTTGAATGTCAATTTGGAGTTTTAACAAAAATAATCAAAATTCATTCATTTCATAAAGTTGTAATCAGATTGCTTTATTTTAAAGAAAATGGATTTTTCTTTTAATTCAATTTCTCTTTCAGTGTGCATTATATTTAGATAATTATCCGCGAGCGAATAATTGTTAATTGTATAATATCTGTGTAATTGAGTTTTAGAATTAATATATATTAATTAATTAGTAATAAATTGTGAAAATCTATATTATCATTTGTTTTTTCTTTTCGATGATTTATTTTAAATAAACCGAGCCTATATGAGACGATCAGCAAATTTCCAAATAAATAAATTAATAATCATTGCAGGGTTACATTATGGGTAAAACTTCTGATGTTTAAAGGTTATTTAAGTACGTTAAGTAAAGTTGAAAAGGTTTAATTTGCAATTGATTTATCACGAAAAATTGTCAAACAATTTTCCACTTAACAAATGGAAAATTTTGTACACTCACAAGCCTCAAAATTGGGGATGGTATTTTGATCAATATCTGATGGTTTTTTTCCGTCGCACAGTCGACTTCCCAGAATAAACACACAGCTACACCTTTCAATCGACATGTTGAAGCGTTTACCACCAATGCGAAATTGAGCGTAGATTTCAGAAAAGCGCTTTATATATGCTTGAGATGAGAAAACTTCCAGGAAAACCAATAGCGCAAAAGCGCCATCTACGCATTGTATTACGATATCCCTTTTGCATCAGGTAAATGGGACTAAAGGCATAAGGAACCCCCAGGTATAAGGACTGAATATATTTTACACAAGAAAACTTTACACGCCATTTGCTCTCTATATCTATAGATACACAAAAAAAAGACTTAATTTGATAAATATATCTGGGCACCGAACATATTCTACATAAAAAAAAAACTCTACACGTCTTTGTTTTTCCAAAAGATAGGTTCGGTACCGAGGTATATAATATATTTTTCCTCGCGGTGAATGGAAAGTTCGCATTCCCGTTTGAAAAACGAATTTTCCATAGCTTGTGAGGCAAGTAGTGTACGCTAGGTATAAAAAAAGCGATCACGCACGCACGTTGCCGTTCTCGATGCGCTCGAGAGCTTGCGGAAATCGCCTACTTTCCACACTTGTAGCGTAATGTACAATATCAAATTCAAATTAATTACAAAAATTTTTTCTTTGCATAAAAATTAATTTTAAAACGAGATAAAAAACGACTTTCGCTAGTGCAAGATTTTAATACATTGTAAAAATATCAATGACCTGCACTGCATTATTCTCTGATCTGAATGATGAAAGTTTTAGTTACATTATAATTGGTTTGTTATTTTTTTAACAATGCTGCAATAAACAAGAAAAAAAAACAAATTTTCACTTTTGTATATTGGATGGATAAGTATGATTTTGATTATTTATTTAGTTATAAAGTTGTAAAATTATTTGATTATGAAAAAATCCGGGACTTGCAAGAAAATGTAACAATTAATTAGCATGTGTTCTCTTTACAAAAATTATTTTTGTATGTTCTTTATAAGCAAGTTTCAATTCAAAGAGAAATTTTGAGAAGAACGATACCGACCTTGTAATAGTGTTTCTATTAGGCCTTTAGTGGCCAGGTCAGAAAATGCTAAATTCGCAGCATGTTTCTTAGGACGATCGATTTCTTTTCGAAAAACATTTTGTAATGGACCTGGAAAATTTATTAAAAATTTAGAGTATAAGGCGTTCTATAACAGTATAACTCTCGGACTCTCCTGCCAAAATTCAGCAAACGTAATTAAATTTTACAGAGCTCGATCGCCTGCTGACGGGGGAGTTCAGGTAGACAGATTGAAGAGTAGTGAAGGCCGCTCATTCTATACAGGCTTATCGTAGACTCAGATCTTCTTGCGAGGGCAGCTGGGCTATGAAAGGTGAAGAAAAATTGTTATCTTACAGCATCAGGTAGCAAATACTCACAGTTGTTACTAGATAATTTACACATTTATTATACTGACAGCTGCAGTTTAGGTAGTAAGAACACATAGGAAGGAAGGAATCAATCTTGGACCGAAAGGAAAATTAACACTTTTACAAATTGGTACAATGTCTGGGCAAGTTTATATTTTCGATTTAATTACTTGTCCAAATATTTTACAAGCAGGTGGATTGCAAAAACTTTTGGAAAGTGATAATGTTATTAAAGTATGTTACATTGTTTTAATCATTTTTCCCCAGAATTAATTTTAGTTAATGATCATTACTTTTAAAATTTACGTTTTAGGTAACTCACGACTGTAAAAACGATAGCGCTAATTTATTTTATCAGTACGGTATCACTCTTGTTAATGTATTTGATACGCAGGTAAAACTTATTTCATTATATTATTATACATTATATTTGATAAAAATAATAAAATATATGAATCTTTATTCACAGGCTGCTCACAGTGTCATAGAATATCAAAATACTGGAAAACCAGTTTATAAAGTTAAAAATGCCAACTTAAATACGCTATGCGAATTCTATGGAGCCCCTTGTAATTTACTAAAAGAACAATTAAAAAATATATATAGAAAAGATCAACGTTACTGGGCTCGAAGGCCATTGACTCGTGACATGATAGCTTATGCTAGTAGTGATGTCCAAAGTCTTGTGCCTTTAATTTACAATGCCATGTCCAAGTTAGTGATAACTTCTAAAAAAATTGTTCTTATATTTCAAATAATTTTTTTTACGTTTTTACTTATTTATATTTTTAGATCGTTAAAGTTAGATATGCAGAAGCTCTTTTCTGAACTCTGTGAAGAACAGGTATTGATGCACATCAATCCAAATGAAGTGAAAGCTCGTAAAAAGCAGCGGAAAATTGAGACTGAAGTTGCGGATTTACGAAAAAAAATGGACGAAACTACTGGAAAAAATATTGTGCTTAGTAATAGGGAAATTCGACTTTTACGATATTTAGAGCTTACTAAGGAAGAAAAAGAAAAATTAAAAGGTAGTAACAAAGTAGCAAAAAAGCTTGAAAAATTGGAAAGTATGGGTCAAGATAAGAATGATAGTAGCGACGAGGAGGACGAAGACGACAAAAATGATGATGCAGAGTATCCAAGTTTGGATAGTTATACGTCAGAAAATTCTCACTCTGGTACATATTTTATAACAAAATACTTATGCTTGTAAATAAAACTTGATTAGTTTTTATAGATAAAATTAATCTTTAATTATAAATATGCTAGTAATTTCGCACTTAGCAATTATTTTAAATGGCATTACAATTTTTTATTAGGTGGGGTTGTATCGCCGAGAAACTTAGAACCACCTAGCTTGACAGAATCAATGCAAATGGTTGATGAAATTTTAGCAGATGGTCAAATGCATGAATTGGAAAAAATTGAACGCTTAGAGGCTATTTTATCAGCAGTAACTGGATCTTCAAATGATACAGAAATGTCTGAAAGTACTAGATCTTCACCAACTAAATGTATGTGCATGTGCCAAGGCAGTAAAAATGTATATCCAAATGAGAAGTCGGTGCAACGTAACGAAGCTGCCTGCCAAACCCTAAGCACTGGAGATATAGTCATTACTAGGATATATTTTACTGAAGAAGAGGAGGAACGTGAAAGACTGCTTAATTCACCGAAAAAGCAGGCGGCATAGAAATATTTTATCTCGAAAATATATCGATTTTAAGACAATTTATTCAGGAAATGTAATAATTTTTTACAAAATATTTGAATAATTTTTTGAATGTAAGAAAATATGCAATCTTATTTTTAGAAAAATAGCTTAGTTTTTCAAAATAATTTTGAAAAAGTTATATATGAAAATATGAAAATCACGATACTTCCTGAATAAATTGTGCATAATAACTTTTCAATGAATTAAATGGCATCGCGTTGCATAAAACGAAAACTTTATTCCTTGCAACGTGAAATATTAAGAAAATTATCTATCATATTAAGGGGATGTGAGATATCGATATCATAGTACTCCAAAATTATCATTCTTTTTAAAAAATTTTGAAAATATTTCATTGAAGAACTCTTCAAAGCGATATTTTTAAAAACCATAACATAAGATTTCAATTTTTGGAAAACTGAAATATCGGTAATTATGTATAAATAATATACCCTTTCGCATCCGCTTAAATGGATCGTTTAAAACAATTATATTAGAATTTAGTTTATTGTTGGATTAAATACTGAATCAAACGAAGTGTGGAAGTAATAATGGCAATCACATAACTAACCTGATCATGCAAAATATCTATTGTATTTTATAGAGTTGTTGTTTCTGTTACTAATGCGATCTGAACGGAGTATAGTATTTTGATAGTTTAATTTAGATAAGCTGATCAGAGGAAAGTAGCTTTCATAACGAATGCGTGATATTTAGAAGTAAACTAGGATTTTCAGTTTTGAAAACTTCCATATTTTATTGCTTCTTTTAAAATGAGCTAAAACAAAGAATATTTTTTAAAAATGCTCTTTCTTATATTTAATATTTTTTAAATATGTTATTTCAATGAAAATCTACGAATATATTTGATTTGTTCTTAATATAGTAAATTAAGAACAAATAACTGCCAATGATTTTCATTTTACAAAATGCATAAAAACGACAGACATTGCGTTATGATTATAATTATGAAGCAGTTTTTCATAGTTTGTCTACAAAGCGATTTGACCTTCATTGATAGCAATGAGAACATAACATACAATTTAGACATGTATATTTATTTATACAAGAATTAATAACATAACTATACGCATATGTTTTGCATAGTGTTTGTTTAAAAATGAATCATGATACGAAAATGATAATGATTTATATAATATTTTTTGTATTATAATTATTATCATTTAAATTTAAAAGTTTTGGTGCTTGGGCTTTATAAAACTGAAAATCATGTGAATCGATTTTTTCAAATTTATATTTATACAAATTTATTATTAGAAGAGAATGTATCAATTCACGCCACTTTCAATTTCTTGAATATTTATTGTATATTCAGAAAACTGAAGGTGGCGTGAATTGAAACATGGCGCGAATCGGAATATTTTCCTCTTTATTGTTATGAAATTTTCAAAAGCTGCCAGATTATTTTTAGTTGTAGAAGAAGATTATTTACAATCAATAAGAATTTTGGCCATATTTAAAACGCAATACAATTATTATTCATTTTATTTGTAAATTATTCTTTTATTTTTTGTACAGATTAGAATGTAGTTTATACTATGTAAGATCATTTAAATTGTTATATGTTAAAAAAAAGCTTTATTTAATAAAAATCTTTTTGCTTCAATCTTTGTAAATTAAATTAAAATGCTATTTTGTATTATTACGTGAAAATCATTTTTAATAACTTTTTGTTTACAAAAAAGAGGCCTTCATTATATGAGCAATACGTATTTAAAAAATAAGTCAGACATATCGTAAGTTAATTAGCATGATCGAAATCAAGCAATACTGTAAATAAAAATAATAAGATTTTGAAATAACGAGCAACATGGAAAAAAATTCAATTTGTAATTTAATATTAAAAACATTGCTTTATATTACATCTGCGCCTATAACATAGAAATATTTACACAATGTTATATATATAATGCATTAATTTATATACTGACAAAAAATTGTGAAATAAACATATTTTTAACAAATAGTCGGAAGTCATCATTAACAAATATTCAAAAACGCTCACAGTATTTCTTTTGATAAATCTTATGTCAAAGAATTTATTTACACGTAAAAATTAAATTGTCCTTATTTTTGATACTTCTTTCATCCTGAACTACACAACTCGTTCATGATAAAATCTCATCACTTCCTGACTTATATTGATACCAGCAGCCAGTGTAACAATATAAGTCAACAATGTGATCGGTATGGCTGCTTGAAGTATCACATGAGTTTTATGAAGAATTTCAACGCCTAAAAATGAACAGTTATTTAGCTAAAATGTTTAATTAAGGTTTTTAGTACCAATTAATTATTTAAAAAATTACTTACTTGCGTATCCTAAGAAAGTAATATAGATATAATAGCTAACTGCAATAAGCCAAAATGTATTTCCAATGAAGCGAGAGAAAAAGTAATCATGACTAATCAGGACTAAAATTTGAATTTATAAATTAAATCAAATATAATCAAAATTTAAAAATATCTTTACAATTTCAAATCTTACTTTGATATAAAAAGAGTTGTACAAAATGTAAGATGACTAAAGGAGGAAAAAATGCATTTAAATGAATATCAAATGCATATCCCCATTCAACATCTTGAGAATGATCCATCCTCAAGTATCTATTTGTAATAAACCTAAAATATTAATTGTCATTATTACTTTTGTATAATAACAAAAATTTGTAAGGTATTACCAAAATATGGAAGCCACTGCAATCCCTACACCAATGCAGTCCACAAAAATGACATATAATAGGAATTTTAGAAAAGAAAGAAATCCAAGACCTAAAACTATAGAAAAACCCACTGAAGAAATACAAAGCCAACACGCAAACAACACTAAAAACGCAGGATCATCTCTAGCAAATTGTGATTTAGTTTCTGAAACCAAACATTAACAAATATAAAAATCCATACACATACAATCTGGAATATGTATTAATACGTACGTTTTCTACTTTTAAAATTTCTGTAAACTTTTTGTGGAGAGGTAAATAAATAGACCATTTGCCACATGGCAAATTCAAAATCCATTTGTTCAAATTTTAGCAACTTTCTCAAGTACTTGTAACATTTTGTTGCTGCTCCAAAGCAGTCTTGTCTAAAAAAATTCATCAAAATTCATTAAAGTCATTAAAGTAATTTTAAATCCTGTTTTTTTCTATTTTATTTGAAAACTATTTCACCAAAACAATTATAATTAAACTGCATAATTATAATTAATAAGATTTATAATTAATAAAATTTATAGTAAAAATAAAGATAATTACAAAATATTTTTTAAGTTTTCATCATAAATACCTATATGTAGCTGGCATTGGTAACGAAGAATTTGATCTCGTTGACATCGGCGAGGCACAGCGACTTGCTGGAGGTGATGTGGAATATTTCATCTTCTTCTTGATTAGTTTAGAATCAAAATATATTAATTTGGTTAGAAAATTTTGAAATGAAGTCTTATTGAAATAAGAGCTCTTGATTGTAGGTTAGGAGTGCAATTTGACGAATAGACTAATAAAGGAGTTATTTAATCATTCTATTACTTACTTATTTGTAATTGTTTTTCTAACATTGACGTTTGACAAAGGCTAATACAAGGAAGTACCATCTATTTTTTTTAGGATGTAAACAATACGATCGTTAGATGTTGGTCGCCTACACAAACACTCGTGAAAATATAACTGTATATAGGTGATATCTGCATGTAGTATATGTATATATAAATAGTGCGTGCGGCAAAGGCCCAGCTGGCAATAAGATGCCTGTAGATTGACCTAAACCGGCTAAATCTACAATTAAAGCGACACAACTTACTACTTAGTAATTTAAATTTTTTTAAAGTGTTGTCGATTTTTATAAATTGAATAAACAATAAAATTTAATTCCCTATTAAAAAAATGGTATTATAGGATTTAAAATGTGCAATTGCACCAGAGTAAATAAGATTTTTTAGGAAACAATAGTGCTAAATCTTTAAAAAATAAAGCTATTTTATAGAATCTATAAGATCTTGTAAGATTTTTTACAATTTTTTACAGGATTAAAATTAATTTGAATTTAATGGTTAAAGGAATTTAACCATTGCATTAATTGTATAAGATATAAGTGAGATAAAAGAGAAATCTGTACTAATAATCAAAATCCGGATGATTCAACACTTGTCGAACAATGAGAACTCGAAGCGCAAAAGTAACATGCGAGATGTTATCAAGGAATAGAGCTAGCTGTTTGTCGCTGCTCTTTTTTTCCCAAGCTAATATATCTATATAGATTTAAAGGAATAGCAGAAACAGCTACGGCAAGCGACAAGTGCAGAGGTCGCTGAGAGTGTCGGGGAGCGATCTGGGTGTCAAACTGTAAAGGCAGAGAGTGAGTAAGGTGTGTTGGCGGTAGTCAGCACTAGCAGTTGCCAGGGTGCGAGCCAAGCCAAGCGGCCGCGCCGTAGCAGCATCCTTGTCTTGCGCGCTGAACGCTCCCTCCCGCGGCTGAAATCGACGCGCCGTGACGACAGTGTGACGTCGCAGGGCCGCTATGCGTTGAACTCTCGGTCGCAGACGCTCGCTGCTCCGCTCGCTCGCTTTAGTTCGCGCTGGCAGTGCGTCCTGGACGCAGCAGCGCCTCGCCTGAGCCCCGCTCCGCTCCTCCCGTGGCCCGCGCGAGTGATTGTGTGTGTGCGTCAGTCCAAGCGAGCACAATGGAAGAGCAGCAGCAGCCTCCGCGAGGATGAGGAGCTGCGGCGTCCTGTTGCTAGCCGCGAGCGTCGCGCTCCTCGCCGCCGCCGACAGGAACGAGCCGACGGACCGCGAGATCAGCCGGAGCCTCGAGAGGAAGCTCAACGAGACGATGGCCTCGCAGTCCGTCAAGTATACCCCCCTCGACGCCAGCAGGCCGCCCTACAACGCGAGCACCAAATTCAACCCGAAGGGAATGGGCCAGCTCTACAATGTCACCAACATGTTTATCGACTTGATCCAGGCGAAGCAGGCCTACCCCGAGGGTGAGTTCAACCTCTCCAGCTATTGTTTTGGTTAGGTCCGCAAGCCTCTTTTGTCTTCCGCGCCGAGCCGAGCCGAGTCCAAAGCGCGACGACTCCCGACGACTCGGGACTACCTAAATGCTGCCCCCGTACCCCGTACCGTACGCGAGCGGCAACAACAACTCGCCAGGATCCGAGCGATTATCTGGCTAGGAGCTAACGGTTACGCTCTTTCCCCTCCGAGCAGGCAAGAATAGAGGAAGGCCTGGCATCGCGGTGTAGGCTCCGATCCGAGGTCGTCTGCACCTTCACCCAACTTCCTCTCTCTCTCTCTCACTCTATATATATATATATACCCACACGCATCTCAGATTTCCATGGGCATATCTGCATCTCGCCGGCAGGGAAGTTCGCTGTCTGCCTCCTGCCCTCCCGCGTATGCGAACTTTTCAGCACTTGAGAACAAAAGCAGGCGCTAACACAGAGATGGCCCGATTAACGAAATATCTAATTGACGTTGCGACTACATTTTACAGCAGCCAGGCCTAATTATAACGTTTATGCGATATTTACTTTCTCGCGGTCTGTAAATTATAGAGTCTCGCCGTGTGAAATTAGTAAGTAATACGGAAAAATTGCCGCTGCTCGCTGCATCAGGCATGAAATTGCTAGATTTGGTAGGAAAATAATAAAAGTTGCCGTGTCATCTAACACTTTTTGCCTAATAAGGTTCATTTGCTCCCTTTTGCAATAGCAACCAAAATGGCTACGGAATTTAAACTTAACCACTTCTCTCTCTATTTTATTTTTCTTTAATTGCAATCAAATTGAATCAATTTTTAATTCACAAAAATTTCACAATTTTGCCCTAAATATTCAAGCAAACTAATGAAATTATTTTTTTACACCGAAACAAATGATATAATTACATCTACTTTTTCGATAAATTTTGGCATAAAAAGTGAATTTTTCAGCTCATTAGAAGTGAAATCCTCTAATGATCTTTTGTCTAATGAGCCGAGTGACTCACCGAAGATATTCGTGCTACATTACATTTCTATTGACTAAACATCCTAAAGATTTATTAATGATACACCTCCGTAAAACCCTGTACTAAAAGTATGTTAATCTACACAAAGTCTATAGAACATTGACCTTCGTAATCTTATTTTGTATTAACGACAAAAGCACAAAGTAAATGAATAAAAGTGCTTCTACGTTTTGCAATTAATCTGAAATGCGTTGAAAATGCAGAATAAAAAATTCCACAAGTTTATACTGATTTTCAACCTAAAACAATTTCAAAGTATTGAGAAAAATTGGTAAACTTGATTGTTTAAAAAACTCGAGGTTGCGGAGGATTCATCTCTTAAAATATTGAGAAAAATGTTAAGTATCGTTTTTTCGTAAAACTCATTGTTTCAAAATGTAATATTTTGAATTGCAAAAATTAAATATCACCATCTTTTTTAACTTATAAAGAAAATTCAAACGCTGAAGTTTTAAAGTATCTTGAAACTATTTATAATTTACGCGATTCTCGATAAAGTTTTTCGGCAAATGTTTTAACTTGATAAATTAAAGAAATTAATCTTTTTTATTGCGCGTTACATAATGTAACGTTCTTAAAATTTAAAAATCCTTAAGTTTTTCATTTTCAGTTGAAGTAATTTTAGATATAGAATGTTTATGCCTATTTTAATGTTCTTGTTAACACTTTGCTGGCTACCATTTAAACAAAAGTTTCTATATTGTACAAGGAAGTCTTGAAGTTTTAATAGGAAACAGTTCCAAGATTTTACTACCAGCGATAATAATTGAATAGAAATTTAATAGAAATAGAGGTATTGTTCAAAATATATACCAATGATAAGATAATTTAGTCAAAATGAAAATGTACTTATTTTAAAGAAAACAGTTTTTTTTTATGTTTGCGCAGTGATATGATTGTATAGACGATATTAATCTTTCAAAACTAATGGTGGGTATAATGAGCTTTCATTTTCTGTAAATTATAATTGTCTTACAGTTTTACAAGATGGATTTCGAAGTTCGCGTTTTTTATCAAGAAAGAATTTCTTGCGCAAAGAAATACTTCGAGAAATACATCGCGAAGTTCTTTATTCAGAAATTGTCAAAGGATCTCGACAATAAAATGCAATTTAATCTTTGTAGATAAATTTTTTTGTTCTATTTAAACAATTTAATCTAATTCGCTTACAGTTAGAATAAAAAGAACTCGAATTCAAGCAATTAGATTAGGCGGCTTTATACGGCTTTTTTATATTTTTTAATCAATTATTGTACGTTCGAAAACTGCCTAACAAAAGCGACCGTTCAAACTTATTTCCCTAATATTTGTTACAAAGAATATCGTGTGAAGTTCTCTTCAAATATTCAAAAACTACTTATTTTATATTGCCGATAAGACCGAGTAAATCAACAACTGCGCATCAGTAACAGTGTAGATAAAATATCGTATTCTAGGTATCGCGACTTTATCGAAGTGAACAGGAGACTTTTCTCTTTTATCGAGCAGTAAAAGTTTTTTTTTTTTGCGGTCGTTATCATTAATATTTCCTTTTTAAAGGCTGTAATTACACAATCAAACTTCCTTTTCTAAGAAATTTAATGCATAACCGAAAGTCAGAAGAAGATTTAAACAACTTTTAGAACCTTTCTATTTAATACTTGTCCACAACTTAAGCCTCTTTTCGGAACTATTCATGAATAACAAGAAACAAGAAGAGCGCTCTTCGTAGTTTTTTTGTTTTCGCCTACTTTTCTGTTACTCCGCCTCGACTCATCGAGAAGCCATGCTTGCGATGCTCGGTAATCAGATCCGCAGTTATAGCCGTTAGATTGATTTACGTCTATTACATACACTCGCATAACTTTTTTGTTATCATCTACACTTTGCAATTGTTCTCGGATTCCTTTCAACGTTAGAAGAGGCTCTTTTAAGAAAATGCTTAATTAGACACTTGAAACGTTTTTGATTTACTGTAATTGAAAAACCAGTTTAGCAGTCGATACCACTTATCAAGAAAATTTCCGTATTCTGTTAATGTTCGTCAATGTATCACTTTCTGCACTTGAAGCTTGCATTACAAGTGATTCATAACGCATTAAAGATAATTATTAGATCGATATTTATGAAAATAATTAAATGCATCATCGGTACAACCCGTATCTCACATTTTTATCGAGAATAACAAAGTACCCAGACAAGATCTTTGCCTACCAATGTTAACTCAAAATCTACAAAGTCGATAAAAAACCAAAAAAAAATTTTTTTTTTCAAAAAACATCGCTATAGCATTCTAATGAGTAAATAAGCCCAGCGGCATGTTCGTCAAGTTGAAAGAACTAGATTGAATAGTAAAAAAAAATGAGCGTGGCACA
Organism: Ormyrus pomaceus; assembly: GCA_900474385.1. Taxonomy (NCBI): domain Eukaryota; kingdom Metazoa; phylum Arthropoda; class Insecta; order Hymenoptera; family Ormyridae; genus Ormyrus; species Ormyrus pomaceus. The sequence continues at coordinate 13,082 of UCOM01001056.1, forward strand.
CAGCTAGTAGGGCAAGCTGCCAACAAGAACGCGGACAAAGAGGATCAATGAGACTCTAGCAACGGAAGACATGACGTGGCTACGTAACCCGCGCGCGGACCGGACCATTTCCACCTACGAGCGCCGATTTCATTTAACCCATTTAGTCCGTTGAACTTCGGGGCAATTTCACGCGCGCACACCTTTAAATTGCCCTCTCCTTTAATCGAACCTCTTTTTTCATTAAAGATCAAAGGGGTCGCGCTGCTGGCCTGCCCGCTATGCCGATTAGCTCGGGATAATAAAATTCCTGCGATCCGATAGAATCAGTATTTTTACTGCAGAGTTTTCCGTTAAATATTTCAATATTAATTAATCAAACCAATACAACGGGCAACTCCTTTTACTATTTATCGACTCTAGGCGCTTTGTGCTTCCAATTTCCAGCGAACCCGCCAGTGTCCCCAGCAATATCGCGATAAACCTGCTCCGAAGGCTGCAAGTGCAAGGAAACGGCGAGTTTTAGCGCGCGAGAGTCGAAGGCAGAAAGGACGTATTTACATTGTCTGCGCCGTTTCGAGAGAGCGCGAGTCGAAAGTAATTTCTTGGAAGGGACTATTGGCTTCCGAGTAAGAGCCAAGTCACTCGGTTAAATTCATTCAGACGTTGTGGGTTCTGTGTGCAGCTGAACCGCGCACTGTTAGCGTCATAATCTCTGCCGCTGTCCTTTTTAGCTCCCTCCTTCCATTGCCCGCCGCTCACTTTAACGCGCACAATGAATGCGACGGCTACCACTCATCGACTATATTCAGCATCTTCGCATATCGCGTTAAATGCGTCAAGTGCTTCGTCCTTTCCTCGGAAAACTTGATTCCTCGTTTGCGTTCAGCGACGAGCGTCGAGCCGGCGATATTTTTGAAGGGATAATAAAATGCCTGGGAAGCATTGAACTTGAAGCAGCGGAGCGAAAGAATAATCGGCGGCACGGCTGCAGTTCCAGGAAAGCCGAGAAATCGTGCCTCTCTTCCAGGCTCTCTTGCCGTGGCGTTTTTTGCCGAATCTCCGCGGCGGCGGCGGCGGCGGCGGCAGCGATGGGACCAATGGGTTCTGCGTGACCCGCTTTCGAGGGACTAGAAAGGTTTTTCCGCCCGCGGCGCTTTTCGGACGAAGGCTGTATGGAAGAGTGGCGGTGCGTCTCCGCTCGAGGGGGCGAAAGCACCGGCAGTGATTCACTTCCGGAACAGCAGCCTAGTCGAGTGAGACACTTTACACGCACGATACTCTCGCTCCCTGCTACTGTACAAGTGTACACGTTCGCGGCATTACACTCCGACACCTCTTTCCCCTCCTATCTCCTCCGTCTTCCTTCGCTCGGCCTGTTCGAGTGCTGCCGAGCCGCGCGCGTCGACAATGGGATATTAATACGGAAAAATGCTTCTTTCAGACTTCGCAAGACTCGAGATTTCAGAGTTCGCGAATGAGTTCTCCTCTGGTTTTTTTTCACTTTCAGAGCTACACTTGTGTTTCTTTGTAATTTAATGGCACTTTCTGAACAGACTTGTTATAGAGTAATCAAATTACAGTTTTAAAAGTATACATTGAAAAAGTCTTGGAGAATTTTTAAGGAAGTAATAAAAAATTAAAGCCGGATAATGAAATCATTAGAATTAAATTGATATTGATTAATTTCTTATCGCGAGCCAGAAATTTATCCTTCTTTGTGGATAAGAGTTTTATTACAATTTCACTTTGCTTATTCACCGTTTGCACATTGCGCGATATAATTTTTAATGATACGGTGACGCAAGTGACATTTTTAAAAAGAAATTACTGTTATGGTATTCCCGCGCTATTTTCGCTGAATTCTTGTTTATTTATAAGTCGCTGCAGACTGCTGCGACGCGGCTACTTTAAACGACATTGCTTTAAATGATACCTGCATAATATGAATACTAATGCTCGCATATACTATTTCGAGAACTCATTGCATTTTGCAGGAAAACTTGGGTACTTAATTCTTATCAATTCGCATGAGTAATCACCGCAGCTCAAAAAATTTTTCTAAAAAAAGATATGGCGCTCGATCAATTATCGACAAAGGGGTTTATTTATGAAAGACTAAAGTTATAACGTTTAATAACTCGTGCAATAAACCGTTCTGTAATATTGAATAAGGAAGCTTGCGGTAACCGATATACTAATAGATCCGTTAGTCAGCTTTTAACGGCCCGTACCATCCGGGCGATGGCCCAGAGTAGAAAATAATTTTCCAAGTTTTGAAAGAAGAAGTTGACGGAAAAAAGAATGAACGAAATGTAGGGGACATTAACTCGGCTCGGGCAGCGTGACAGCCGCTTTGTTACGGAGGCCTAGAGTGGAGTAAAAAGGCCTTGCATCGAGAGAGAAATAATAATTGAGAGTAATCGCGGCGCGGGCTCGTTAACTTTTCATTGGCCCTCGACCTCGCTCTCCGAAGCTAACAGTTACGTGCTCTTTTTCCCTCAGGTATGATCACACTGGTGGACGGGAAACTGGTACTGGCCGACCCGGCGACCGAGTGGAAGATCATCCTCACCCACTACGGCGGCCTGGCGGGCCTGGCTCTGGCGGGCCTCCTGCTAGCCGCGATCCTACCCTGCGTCGGCCTCTTCTTCTGCTGCTGCCGGTGCGCGGGCCACTGCGGGGCGCGCAGCGAACCCTTCGACAAGAAGCACGACCACTGCCGCAAGATCATGCTCAGCATCGTCCTCATCGTCTTCGCGACGATTCTCTTGTACGGAGTCGTCTGCGCCTTCGTCACCAACGAGTACATGCAGGACGGCACCAGAGAGCTGCCCTACTCCGCCAAGACCAGCCTCAAGGACGTCAAGCTCTACCTATCCACGACGAAGAAGCAGATCGACACGCTCCTCAAGGTGAACTACGACGAGCTCGAGGTCACGCTCAATAATATACTTCAGGCCAGCGGGAAGATCGTCACCGAACAGCTGGCCGAGTCCTCCCATGCCGTCTCGCTCATGAATCTGAACGACATCGTCGACGGGCTCGACAACATTCGCAAGGAGCTCAAGACGATGAACGAAATCACCACCGAGCTTAGGAACAACGCCTCCAATCTCGAAATCCGTAATTTACTCTTCTCAGCCTTTCTCTGGCTTCATTTATCTGGCTAATTTTGGCCTCTGTCATTAAACCGATTCTCTCTTTCCAGTTGTTCGCAAAGTCCGAGGAAATCTTCTGCAGACTTTCGTCAAATGCAACACCCAAGAGTGCAAGGAAGTTATGCACAAGTACAAAATAAGCGAGATGTCGGTCGAGGTTGACTTTGATAAGGTAACTTTTCATTTCTCATTTCTATCAAGCTTTGACCGTTCATTCCTACTAAACTATAATTATCGCTGTTAACATCATCTACAACTAATGTTTGTTCATTTCTAACGCAGTACTTGGATCGCTACTTCCCAAAGGTACATACATCCGCATATCCTAATCATCAAAGTACTTTGCTACTTGAGCTAAAAACAGTCTAGTCAAGCATTAATTGTTTAAATAATGTCAATGTTCACGTTACGTGCTGCATTGGTTTACATTGATTTCTTTTTTTTCTAATTTTTTTTTTTTTTAAGTAAAACAGCTCGCTTATAAGCGCAATCATAATCATTTTGTTATTTCATTCCATGCTTGCGAACGTTATAGCTTAATTCTGTAAGTTACCAGCTGTGTTTGTGTGCATGACTCTATGTATCTACATGTGTAAATTAGATAATATTTTATAAGTAAATTTGATTTGTACAGTAGAGCCTCAATTATGTTTTCTCAAAACGAAAAAAAAAAACAGAGATTTAATAAATGGATGTGTGTTTAGCTTCCGGATACTGCTGTAACCGAAGTATTGAACAACATAGCACAACTGATGGAGGGCAATATAGTGTTAGAAGTACGCAAGGGTATGGACCAGTTTATGAAGATCCAGAAGGAAATACAAGAGGCTGTGGATCGAACCATTCCAGTGGTGAGCGCCAGTATCAGAAGAGCCGGTGATTCGTTATCTTCGATTGCCACCAACATGATGCAGCCTATTGACGCTATAACTACGGACATTGACAAGAGGTACTTGCCGCAACTGGATGTGGCAAGACGACACATAGATCAGTACTCCCCGTACAGGTATGTCAACGAGTTGTCTCAACTTTGATCAAGAAAATCAGATAATGGAAAGACATCTTTTTTCTAGGTACTACCTTGGCTTGGGAATCTCCGGTATTCTACTTACAGTCCTTATGTGCCTGACTTTTGGACTGCTCTGCGGCATTTGTGGCAAAAGACCGGACGGCTACGGTGACGACTGTTGCAACAAAGGTTCCGGTGCACGTTTTCTTATGATGTACGTACACTCTACAGGACATTAATCAAGTTTCATTAATAAAGAAAACTCTTAACTTTGTTAACAATTATTTGCAGGGCTGTATGGATCATTTTCCTTTTGACAAGCATACTGATGATCATAACAGTTGTGCATATGGTTACTGGTGTTCTTACTGAACGAGCGATTTGTGAGCCACTTAAAAATCCTAATGACAATAGAATGTTCGAGCTTGTCGATGAATACATTCAAATCAAACGAGTTCTATATCCCAATCTTTCAAACGTTGATATAAATATGAGTCACATTCTGAAGTAAGAATAAATTGACAGTTTTAATAATTTATCCTGATTTCATTTAATTCTGACATTCAAATTTTGTTTTCAGTTCTTGCCACAGAAATGAAACGTTATTTAAGGTTCTTAAATTGGAATATGTAATCGATATTGAATCATTGAAAGGCTATATTGAACGCTACGATATTAATCAAACGATTCATCAATTAGAACAAAAAATTAACTTGTCACATCAATACCGAATCATAAGCGATGATGCGAGAAATAAACTTCAGCAACTCGCTCGAAGTGGATTAAGTGATATAAAGTTTTATCAATATACTGAAAATCTGAAAGATAATATTACAAATATCAATCTCGAACATCTTGCAACTAGGCTACGAGATTTAGCATTAAGACTCCCAAGCGGCCATGAAGAAGTAAAAGAAGATTTACTGAAAAATGCTTACGATCTTGAAGGGTATCATCATAATATTGTTATTCCCATGACTAATTTGAGTAACCAATTAAGCGAAAGTGCTGCAGAATTGCAAGAACGTATTAAATTCAACTATACTTCTATGACAGAAGCTATTGATACTTTGATTACAGAAGTTGACAAAGCTCAAGAATTCATTACCGACAAAGGTCCAGATCATGTTCGAATGGTAACTACCTTTTTTAATGTCCCGCGAATGAAATTTACCAAAAAAATTTATTTATTCTCATATTTTTTTTAATTTTTATTTATTTACAGCTTGCAGCAGAATTTGGAAAAGCATTTATTCATCAAGTCAATAGCTACCTCGATTATGTGATAAGTACCATTGTTAATAAAGTTGGTAAATGTGGACCGATGTCAACTGCTTATAACGCAACGATTGTTTCTGGTTGTAATAAAATTTTGGACCCTTTCGTAAGTTTTATTTATTAAATATTTAAAAACATTAAATAGAGGTTCATTTTCAATCAATATCAATAAAAAATATTTTTGTCAATAGAATGGATTTTGGGCAAGTGTTGGATGGTGTTTGATCTGTTTTATCCCAACGATAGTTCTTTGCGTAAAATTAAGTGCTTTGTACCAGAAGTCAGATCCGTATCCAGGCCCATTAGTAGAGGCGTAAGTATTTTCTCTCAATCATTTTTCTTCTTTCCTAAATACAATTGTTTCTATAACACTAAAATTGGCTTAAAATTAACTTTAAATTTCCTTTTAATTTTATGAGCTTATTTCTATAAAACTTTTAGATAAATCTATTAGTCGTTTTCGTAACAAGTACGTAAACTTAAACTTCACACACGAGTAGCGATCGTCACGCACTGGCGAAGCCGGTACGATTGACTTACGATCACGCGAGTTTGTGAAGCTTTACGTGTTATGAATATTATTTTTTGTAATAGTATGCATAAAGTACAATTTTACAAATCGTTCTTAGTGCTGTTCGAAAGATTATCAACTTTACTAAAAGCGATGCGTGGAATCATACTTCACGCATATTAATTTAAAAAAAGAATTAGCTCACTAATTGTACGTTTTCAATACATCTAAATCTGAAAAAGCGTAGAAAACTATTCTCAAAAGTATTACCTACTTTAAGCAATTAAATGTTCGAATTTTTTTATTTCTATAAAGTTGTGCCTTTTCATAAATGTTATATGTTCCGAAGGACATGCTTGGTTCTACCATTATTATTCTATTTGTTCTTTCTGTGTGAAACGTAGTGTGTTGCAAAATCATTAGAATAACTTTGTTATAACATCAATTGATCAAAAATTTGCATTGGTATTCTTAATGAATAAGTTACAATTTTCTTTACAATATTTTTACAATACCGTTTCTTACATGAGAAAGAAAGAGAAAAATGTTAGTTCTTAATTGTTTAATAGTATCTATTATAAATCTACAAAGTTTCTAAAACTAAAGAAAAAATATTTATTTCATTATAATAATTGGAATACCAATGTCGTCATTGTCATATTTTAGCAACATTGTCATCTTAAACATTGGATAATGTTTAATAAGTTGCGCTACTTGCACACAAGATATCAAAAAACTGTTAAGTCATACGTTTATATAAAAATTTTTAAAGGCTTCAGAGTACAAATTTTTGGAATTTTCAATATTTGTTAAATTCAAATTCAAATTAAAAATGTTAAATTTAAAAATTATTTTTTAAAGAAATTTATACTCTAAACTAGATAATTCAGTGAATTAAACATTACGTAATGAAGTCAGTCACTTTTATGTTTCTTAAATTCATTTCAATTGATTACTTCTGAAATTTAATTTTGTTTTTAATCAAATTTTAAAACAGGAAATACCAGTTTTGAAAAAATAAACTATAAATCAGAAGTGATTAATTCCGTTAAATTATGAAATTTGTTAATAAAAATGTGGAATGGTTGTTTAACTTATTAAACCGCTCAAACGCTCCATTCCAGTGAATATTTGTATGACGCGTATGCGGACAGGGATAACGTGCCTCTCGCTCAGTAAGTACTCAGTTTCAAAAAACAAACTTAAACGTTAGCATGTTGGAAAGTTCAGCATAATAGCATGCGAAATTTTGTTCATTCATTGTAGCTTTTTCACTTTTTATTGCAGTAAATTATATGTTTCTAAATTAGTATGGTGCAGCAATAAAGACTTTTTATACATCCGAAAAAGTTTTTTTAAAGTAAAAATTTTTAATGACTAATAAAATTTATTTTGAGCATTTGCGCTAGTTTATTTACCCAAAAATTTATTAATAATAAGATGATATTTATTTTAAATTGAGATTTTCATTTTATAGATAAAATAATAATTGATTTTCTAAAAATAATTAAAGGTTGAATAAAAGATTATTTCTCAATATGTCAAGCTACAGTGAACACAAACAGCAAAGTACCAAGCACATTTTATCATATGTACACGTCACGATCATTCAGCACAACACATTTCATTCATACTTGATTTTCATCAATAATTTAAAAAATAATCATGGCTGTTTATTTTATCATTCTATACTCACAAAACACGTTTTATCTGTGGCTTTAGTAGCTCTCTTTTCACTTGCAATTGACTTAATAAGTTCAGCACAACTAAATAAAAATTAAGTACTCTACAAAAGCAAATGTCACGTTTATTAAAATGATGTCTAAAAAAATAGTTATTAAGGAAAGGTTTTTTTATTTTTCTGGAGAAATAAATTGTAATTTTTTGAGATTTTTATAAAAAAGCCTTTTTCTTTATATTTGAAAGATTGGCGACCCGTTAAACAATTTTTTAAATTTGTAAAATCGCTAAAAATAGTACGCAACTGTAATTCTCAGTACGTACTTGTTAGTAGACTGCAGCACTCTTTTAAAGGGGTGATAATCCAATGGAGGATGAGTATATTGTTTGCATTTGCAATTAGCATGGTCAAGATGGGGTGCACATGCCATTTTAAAAAGTTGCAAGTCAGTAATGACATATTCATTTACTTTTCAGTATTCCCGATAAGAAATATGCTCATAGCAGACATCACCCAAGTCATGCATACCCAGAAACTTACGACGGCCCAGCCCATGGATATACCGACAGAGAACGAATTGTCGACGCTCACCAGAGTACTTCACACCGCGATTCCAGATATGGCGATCTTGCTCCTAAGTAAGCATTTTTTCGCAACGCATTACTTGTAAATATAAATGCTAGGTACTCACTTCTTGAAGATTGTCACTAGATCTAGATCTTTTGAATACTTTTACTTAGCTAATTGATTCAGTGTACAAAGACTAATACTGCACAAAGAATAAATAGCTACGATTGGAGCTATACCGATATTATATGCATGTCGTTAAATTGCGTTTGGAAATTGACACGATATTATATTCTTTTTTCAGAAGAAAATATCATACAAAAAATAATAAAATAGCTCATTTACCTACTTATGATTTCGACAGTAAGTAAATAATGTTGCGTAAAAGACAGCCATGTTTAACACATTCACTGTATTACAAATAATAGAATAGCTCCACTTTTCAATGATGCAGACAAAATAATTTTTTTGTTGAGAAAATTATGATGCACACTACATTTGTCAAATTATCAGGATGGTACACTTATTTCTAATGATAATGAGCAGACAAAAAAATCTAATGATTGCTCGTTCTTTCAATTGGCGACTTCGAAATTCGACAGTGACAAAGCTTTTTTATTATTTATTTTATTACCATAATTTTATTTTTATTTTGCTGTATAGTTTAAACAGGTGACACTGCGCATTTTTGAAAAGAAATGAATCCTCTAAAGTATTTTTCGTATCTCTTGATCAATAGCAGTAAGTTTCTGAATCGACATTATAATTATAAAAAAACTTATGATTGTTTATTAATTCTGCTTTGAATTAACAAAATTTACGGGGATATTGCTTTTGTTCTTACTTTTCTTTAGCTTTTTGGTAGTTGACAGGGTTCCCACTCATCGCTAAATCTTTCATCATTTTAATATTTAAAATCTTTTTATTTTACTATACTTTTAAATTAAATTTTTATGAGTAAATTTTTTTTAGATGTCTTAATTGTCTATAATGTTAAGCAGAGAATAAGTTAAAAATAAAAAAAGTAATAATTATTAATGTATAATTATCATCGTCATCACCACGAGGATCATCATTGTTATTTATCATTATTTTTGTATAGATATATTTGGTGTTATAAGATTTTGTGATGAATTGCTTAAATTTCCTTAGTTATGCAAGCAATATTAAAATGATAGTTCTTGTTTAATTTAACGAATCATAGAGGAAATCTTATTTGTGTTAATGGAAAAACGTCTAAACTGTTACATTGGTCATATTGTTTCTCCCGGTTATTTGCAGGTGAGTGGGAACCTTTCGGGGGGGGCAACTCCTCGCGACTGTCAAAACACCTTCACACGTAAGTCGCCAGGATCTCAAGATTAATACTCTCTTCTCCATCGTTCGTCTATATTTAAAGTTTTAACTACTTTTCTCTGTGTTTAAGTTTTGTATTGATCGCTATATATTTATGTCCTTCTTGAAAAAGACCAAAATGCAATGTATGCATCGTAATTCAGTCACTTTTTATTTGGCATTGTTAATATTCGTACTTCGTCCACTACATAAGCTACCATTTGCTTGAAATCGTATCATACAATTACTTCCCATTACACATTTGTTCTTTTTCTTTAATCCTCGCAATATTTTGAAATTAAATTTAAAATCTTTGTAAGGCTTCCGAAAAGGAAATCTGATATTTTATTTAGCATTAAATTCTTGTAGTACTCTTGTGCAAGGAATTAATAATTCAATCAATAATTAAAAATATCTTATTCTTCTACAATTAGAACGATAAGAATTTTAAAAGAAAAGTGTTGCACATGAGCAGCTCTTGTATGACTTACACTGGGAAAAATTTTTTGTAAAAATTAGAATTTCGTTTTTAAAAATACAGCCGCGTGCTGATGCGGCAGAACAAAATAAGAAATAGGATGAAGTAGACGTTCTTTGTTTTTACGTTCATATCGGTGCCTTTTTCTCATGTTTTTTATGAAAGTAAGTAGAAGTACTGATCTCTAAAGTTCAGTACCGCGATGTTTGACTAATTATTTTCTTTTATTTCAAAGTTTGTAATGGATAATATTCTCACAAATTTTGATGGAGCATCTGCAGAAAAGTTAACAAGTACTATAGTATCAGCATGTTTTAAGCAGTCGCTAGGTACCATTCTTCTTAATCTCGCGATTGACCGAAAGGTACACGGAGAGAAATACTCTTGCAATTTTTAAAATAAATTATAATAACAATTGCTGTGTTCGTTGGAAAATCGAGACAGACTCATTTCATGAGGATTTTTACTATATTCATAACAAATAGTATTATACAACAAAGTAATTTTTGTAAAATTATAAATAGTACTGCGTTATAACTGTATTTCTCTTATAAAAATTACTATGTTACATCGTAACATATCGTAGAGTTAGAAATACTATCACAGATACTTAAATATGTGTAATTTAAAAAAATTGTTATATCAGATAATAAAAATTGATGTATGATTTAACAAAAATTGTTATATCAGACCGTAAAAATTGCTATGTGAGATAATAAAAATTGCTACTAATGAATTTTACTATAATCTGTAGCAATTTTTATTATAAAACGAATTTGTCCCATCTTTCCATCTTTCCTATGGGGTATAGCAATTTTCATTATATTTTATTTTAAAAATTGCAAGAGTATTTCTCTCCGTGTAGTTAGTATACGAGAACTTTTCTATTTACTACATAAGATTAAAATTGTAAAATGCGAGCGCGTGTGATTAATATAAAAATTATGCCGATAGGTTTATAGCTTATAAGCGTATGTAAAGATAGCGTATTATTAAAAATAGGACGTTAGGAAGGTTTCGTCATTTGCGAAATAAACTCGTGGCTAATGTGCAATAGATGCAAAAGCTCCTTTAATTAAAATAAAAATCTTTTAAACTATTGTTTACAAATTTTTGTTTAAAAAATTATATTTAACATGAAAATTAAACATAACTATTTAATTTGATAAAAATTATTGTAAAATCAGTTGCAATGTTTATTGTTTAAATTTGTAAACATTAAATTCTCTAAAAGGACAATTTACTATGGCATTAAACAAAATATACAACATTTTAGCCTGTCCCATAAGTGCTATGAAAAACTACTATAGTAAAATTTACTACAAATTTTGTAAATTTTACTCTAAAATTTTTCTCAGTGTAGTTATCAATTTATGCATCTATAGATCTCACAGTCGTGCGAAAAATGTGTATCTGTGAATGTCGAATAAATTTGTCTCTTGTGGTTAATAGAATACTAGCAGTGTATGTTACTATTAATAACTTTATGTCCGTAGGAATTGGGACTTTCCGAATGGTGGTCCTCCAAGGTACCAGCCTGCCGCAGTGGCACCACCTTTGAGCACCGAATATGAACGACCTCCTCCCTATTACTATCCAGGACCTGGGTAAAGATAGCACTTTTACCATTCGAAAGGCCTATTGTACTATTTTAAATGTTGAAGGCGAAAATCTCGTGATTGCAGGGATAGGAATTAGAACATGAGTGCCGTGGCATGTACGAAAACGGCGCTGAGCACTGCAGCGATGCAGAGTCTTACACGCAGCTACAGAAGGACACTCGGTAGAAAGAATAAGCGGGACTACGTCTAAATGTGCCAGCTCCTTCCACTGTTTCTTTTTTTCGACATCTAAGTCATGCCACGGACACTCCCATTGGTTTGCGAGGGACTCCTGAGATTCATTCAGCTTAAAGCGCGGAAGTTAACACCGACACACGCTTACCTGCTCTTATAAGATCCATACTTTTAAAGCAATTACAAACGACGATTCATCAACTATCCTTAAAGACTATATTGTTGCACGAACAAGTAAGAAAACCGGCCCTATTTAAATAACAACGTGTGGAATTATTTCTCTGAAGTTTAAGCTTTCTTTCCCTTGAAGCACAAATTTTCATTTAACGACTCTCCCAAAGATTTTGACATTTATATTTAACCGTAAGGTAAACAGTCATAAATGTTTCTCTGAACTTTTTCAACTTTTTGTCGGATAGTAGACAGCATCGGAGAAGTTATTCCATCTTGGTGTCTCACAAATATACTAAAGTCTATTTTGTTGAGACGCCTCCATTCGACTCGTTGTAAATTCCATAGACTGGTAAATAATTTATATTTACAAATGTTTTCTTCCTTTTTTCGTGTTCAATCTATATAGAATATATATTATACTCTATTGATTATTTTCCTAATTGAAGTTATTGTTATCTTAACCCTTTTGTTTTTTATAATTATTTTTTCCTATAACTAAAACGAATTTCGTTCTTTTGTTTTGTATTAATTGTAAAGCATAAAATATTCAATACTGCCAGCTGAAAGACCATAAGCATTTTATGCTTCTTTAATTTTTTTTTTTTTTTTTTTTTTTTCATCGATCAAAAACATTTTTAGTATGATCGATTAGTGATATTAGGGGTTCAAGAATATAATGCGATAAATGTGGTGCAATGCTTGAATACATTTTTTTCTAACTTAACCGACTAGGTGTCATCGTTCAGCCATTATTTATTGCCTTCATTTTTTCTATTCCGTTTTTGTTTTGACAATGAAAACCATTATGCCATATTAAATTGCCAAGTTTTAATTACTAATTAGAATCTTTGACAACATCAGGTTCATCAACATGCGGTTTGATAGTTTAAATCAATTATTATCTTGTTTTTTTATTACAACTTTGAAAAGTAAAATTTGCGATATAATATTTATTAAATGTATTGTCGACGTTTGGAAATAATAAATGTAATTCTGACAAAATTAGAAAAGTAAACACTTCGATTTCTGATAAAATCAATTTACTCAATAAAACAAGTATACATTTTATAACTTCTGGAACATGGCACGTTAAGAAAAGAATGCTGTCCATGTTTTTGACTTTACGTCGTCATATGACGATAACGATAATCTAAGTCTGAACGACTGGAAATAAAGTCAAAGCTATAAATACTCTGTGCATATAATTCTCTCTAGTTTTATATTGTCATTGTTAGTATTACCATTATCGAGTAATGTGTATAACTCTTCAATGTGAAACTTCTGCATTTTATATTAATGCGAAGTTGCGAACGTTATGCCACTTAAGCATTAAATGCCCATCTATCGATTGATGGTTAATTATGACTGTAATTTTTTATTACAAATATTAAAATTATGATTGTATTATTTTGTATTAGTGAAAATTGTATGAATTAAGCTGTTGTCTTTGAGAAAAAAATAAATCGTGCTCTTCGTTTGGAAAACATGTTGATACTTTTCTTCGAAAATATGTTGATATTTTGATAGACCTTTTTTTAAATTCGCTATTTACCTGCGTAAGTCAATTTTGCATATTGCAATTATCCTTGTTAAGATGAATTTTCGAAGAAATTTGAATGATTTTTTTAAATAGTTTATATCGACTGAATTTGAGCATGATAGCACATTACAAAATGTAATTTATTATTTAAAAACAGATTAGCACAAAAATAGCAAATTCATTAAAATATATGGTTATTAAAAAGTGAGATTATAAATATACATAATTAATTAAATTGCAAGAACTGATCAAAAAATTAGAAATGTTGTTTATAAGAAATTCACTTAAATATTCCGCTATATTATTGCTGCATTTAACGTTCACGTATAAAAAGATTTAAAAGTATCGAGATTTAATGTATCGATATTTCGTACAAGATGTAAGTCTGTATGTGAGAGTGATGTGGTCTGCAAATGAATAGTGATAGCATACAAAAATTATAATGTGTACTGTAATAAATACTATTTGATGAGTGTGTGAGGTTACAAGATATTCTGTATTATAAATGGACACGTTTCTGTAGATTATAAAAGTGAAAAGTTAAGTATTGGCCTAACTAAGATAGGACGTCAAAGCCCTGTGTCAAAACTTGAAAAATATTAACTGGTAATAAATGTAATTAAAATTAACATCTTGCCTTTTATTGAAGCCTTGAATGCTGTTCTTACACGTCGGCTATTACGTTCTGTTAAGCTAATACTTTTCTTTTTAGCTTGAATGTCTTATTTACAGAAAAATTTTCAACAAGTTAAAATTAAACAGTAAATCTAATATTCTTCGACTTAAAAAAAATTGAATATTTGTTCAGTAGACTAGAGTAAAAACAAAATTATAAAAGTTAAATGTTTTATTAGTTGTATTATTCTCAAAAAAATGTATATTTCCTTTGATTATTTTTTTGTAAATCGAAATTTTGTTTCCTTTAAACGAGTTTCTTTTATTTTCTTTATATTTTTGTATAAAAAAATTAACTTCTCCAAGTGTGTATTGTTTGAACAATTGTCACTGTTCCAAAGAAAATAATTATAACTATGAGTGCAGTGTTTATATATGGTGTCAAATGACGTACCATTAATAAAGTTTTTTTTTAATACAATCAAATTTGTTGAAAATTCATGAATTATTGCGAATCATATTTATCATGTCTTTATTACAATTATTATGATAATTATTATTATATTATACAATTATTGTATCACAGTTTGAATATATATCTATTTTATATGAAAAACTTTTTTATTTTTATAGAAAATCCTTTATTAAAAAAGACCATCATCAATTGTAAAATGTAATATACAAATACAGTTTTTTTAAGATCTACTAACAGATGAGATAAGTAACTCTTCACTTCACAACAAACAATTATTAACAAGCAACTCGATTTTCTTTACCCCACTTTCGCATTACTCGAATAATTTGTTCAACTTGAGAATTCGTTGTATTTTTCAAAATTTTTATTATTTCGGATAATAATTCTCTGAAAAAAAAATGTATTTAGTTAAAATAACAATTTAATAATTTATTAAAAAACAATGTCGTATATTTAAAGGTCGTATTTACAAAATCGTAAATTAATTATAAAAATTGGCAAAAATAAATAAAAATGTATTACTTTATTACAATCAATTTTTTAATGCGTTTGATAAGCCAAAATAAATTATATTTAAAATATATTTAATTCATAATGATAAACAATTTGTTTCAATCTTAGAAATAATCTCTTTCTAATATATATGATTAGATTGATTATTGATTGTACATTTGATTTAGACGATTTCAAGTTGCAGTTTTATAGATTTCGAATACATGCACTATCAATGATCTTACAAGGAAAGTAGCAATAGTTTGGGAAACTTTGAAGTTGGTTTTGTTATGACAAATTATGAAAATTGTTACATCCATTCTTTTTCTTTTTTCTTCTAGGGTTCTGATTTAGTCATCTGTATGCCTAAAGGACTTAGGTAAGAATAAATTACTTCTGCCTTCAGGAATTACTAATAGCTCTCAAATTTCAAAACGTGAACCCTGAAACCCCGTTCGATAAAGTAAATCTTACCTTTTAAGTTGCGTTAATTAGAATACGCGGTAAATAATCAATAACTTTTAAAGTTTACACTGAGCTCTTAATTTTGAAAAACCCGAATTTTTAAACTGAATAGACGTGCATGTCATCATAATTTAAAATAACAAAACCTATCCTAAAGTTTGAGTGAATTACGTTTTTTACACAAGTCCAGAATAAAAATCAATTATTGAGACTACTACTTCAAATCAGTTCCTCATCGTGATTTTGAATTCAAGACTGAAAACAAATGAGATTGTAAAGATTTTTTTAGGGAGTCCCGATTTCCATCCTCAATAAATTAAATATTTTTAATAAAATTAATAATATTTAATAATAAATCAATAATTATCATTAATATTATTAAGTTTTTATATTGTTCAATAAATTATTCAATAAATTAAGTAGTTTACTTAAAAAAAAAACTGTTGAAACTAACTAAGAATGGTAAAAAAAGTTTTCTAATTACAATCCCTAACAGGCTCCGGTATAAGATGAACCAGATCCTGATCTTATAATCTCCTTGATACCCGATTTTTAGAAAAGCAAGAGTTGAATAAGTATTTCACTTATGGTACTAAATTATTTGAAAAATTCATATTAAAATTAATTGGAGGTTCTTACTTTGGTAATTTTTCTGCTACGATGTACTGAAATGTTCCGCAGCACGCTCCTCTTTTACCTTCCCAATGTTCTGGAGAAGGATCTAATCTTTCCAACATATCAAAGGCCTTGGCTGCATACCAAAAATCGCCGACAACGTAACAAGTGTTTGCAAGTAATTGTAGCAAATTAAAAGATTCCGTTGATGGCTCCATTTTTAAATAAAGTTCCCAGGCCAGTTGACTCTTTTTATTCATAATATCTAGAAAATGATTAGCAATGAAATCGTGTTTTGAATTGTTCAGATATCCAAATGAAAATACTTATATACTTACGACAGTAAGCCAAAAGACTTGTGTAGGCAAAGTCGTTACGATATCTTTCATTTCGTATAGCAAGAAAAGCTTCTTCAGCTTCTTTGTAATGTCCCGTTGCAGCTTGAGCTTGTGCATAATTAAAATTGAAGCTGTCGATATTTGAGAAGTAGGTTTTAATTGAGCTCAAATAAATAAGGACGTCTTTAAATTGTCGGTATAAAAAGTAAAAAGATGCCATGCATTGACGTCCAGGTATGGTGTCACATTCGGATGCAGAAGTCCCCACAAGTTGAAAATATTGTTGCGCGATTTTAATGTACTCTTGCTAAATTAATACTCATCGTTATTTTTATAAAAAGCGTATCGCAACGAATTTTCGGCTTTATTAAATGGAACTTACAGAATTTCTTTCCTGACCGACGACTGCATTGACGATTCCTTTCAAAATGTACTCTTGAGGCACAGTAGGTTCTAAATCTTTTATGAGTTCATAAGCCTCTTGAATCTCGTTTTGCCTTAAATAATAAATAACTAGATTCAATCTAGCCTCCGGAATAACGTCCACCAAGTTTGGTAGAATTTGTAAAGCTCCTTCTCCGTTCCTAAAAACCTATAGTTTTAATTTATCAAACTCTTTAGTTTTTATTACATTTTGACTGTCCTTTTACTTGCTACATTTTTTTTAGTTTAGTAAACGTTTTAAGAATTTAGTAGAACAATATATATATCAGATAATTTATTATTATCGGTCAAAATATTTTAAGCTTGTATACCTAAAAGATACCAGCTATCAGAGTCAATGGCCGGCTGTAATAAATATTTACCACTATATTATGCTGAATAAGATCATTGCCGAAGTTATTAGAAGTCGAGACTTTATCGATAAGCTGTTTCATTTCCGTCATCTCCGAAGTACTTTTGTAAAAGCGAAAATGATTGCAAGCTTTCAAATTGATGGCAGTCGCACTATCTGGATACTTTTGCAAGTAAACTTGAAGAACTTCTTGCGCCACATCGTAATAATCTAATTTGTAGTAACAAAGGGCCACGTAAACGTTCAGAGCTAAATAGTCCCTGTGAATAAAATATACTCATCCTTTGCTTATAAATCTACAAGTACTATTTTACTACGTCACAACAAATATTAACTATTTAAACGCGAAATTTTAAAGTAGTGTCGTAAACGTAAAATAATTTTATTCTATAAAATATGGAATGATTATAAAATAAAATTTGTTATTAAAAATGTAAAATAAAAAAGAATGTAATGGGATGGGAAAGGGATACCTATTTTTAAATAGCTCCTTGTGAAACTCTAATCTCTCTTCCTGGTAAGATTTTCGTTTTTTCGACCTATTTTTCTTGTGATTCGATCTACTATGGTGTTACTAATTCGTGAGCAGAATTAATTTGGAAAGGAAAAATGAAAGAAATAAATTAAAAATGAAAATAGAAAATGAATTTCTTGTGCGAAACACCAAGTACACAATTTCAATTACCTGTTCTCGAGCGAAATTTTTTTGTAGATATCGATAGCTTCTTGATAATGTGCTTGAAGGTAATGCACAGAAGCTAAACACAGTTGATCTTCAACAGTATCACGAAGTTTATCTTCAAATTCTTTTAATTGAGCCTAAATGTTTTAAATAGTGTTAGAAAATAATTTCTTATATCTATATGTTGAAAAAATATATTTACGAAGTAATCCTTTGCCTTCAACAAGGAGAGCTTCATTCGTTTAGGTCATGGATTATGTTGTGACTTTGGAACATATTTTCTAATATAAAAATATAAAAAAGACACCTCCTTTCAGTCCAACACTCGATTTTTCAAAATTTATGCGATCTTTTAGCTAAATTGTTCATTTGGGTACAGAGTATAAAAAATATGATCAAATTAGAGACCAATGCTATTGAATCACTTACATCTTTGCAAGATTTAATTATAGACTATTTCTAATTAATTATATTTGAAAGGTAAAAGGTCAAGATCAAATCCTATCGATTGAAAACAGATTACAGAAAAATTTTAATTTTTTTATAATGTTGCTGTCAAACAAAGATTCACAATAGAAGTAGATCAATAAATCTGCAAAAAATTCATAATTTTAGAAAAAATAAAGATTTTTTCGTAATTTTTTTCAATATTTCTATCAAATATTGTAAATTATACTCTAAAATTATTTTTTTTATTCAGTTAATTATTGTCACATTCTCTTTTCGAGTATTAGCGTCAGGAATTAACTACATTCAGCAGATTTTGGAATTAATTTTTTTTTATAAGGTAATGACGATCAGCGCGTTTGATTTCTGTCGCCAAAAAATTCGGTAAACATTTGTTAAAAAAGAATTTGCAAACCCATGTCCTCGAAAAGCCTTGCCTTGGAAAGCAAAAACCGGCGGTTACCTCGAAGTAAACAAACAGATGCCTTAACCGGCTGAGTCAAGGACTGCTCTTACAACTAATTGTTGTATAGTTATAGATAATTGAACAAACGTCCATTTTTTTTAGGATTTAGTAAGGAGCGCATAACTTTAAAAACTGAACGTGCCTTTCTTCATACATATTTTTATATTAAAAAGTATAATCTTTAAGTTACAAAAAAAATTTGTTAGCCGAAGATGTGAGGCTCTCCTTGTAAGTGCAGTTTACATTTTTTGCATCTCAAAGGAAAAGTAGAGCAAAACAAGTTTGTTTAGACCCTGAATCGCTAGCAGTAACTCAGAAGAATAATAAAAACGTAATATTTTATTTTTTACGATTCATTCAAAATTAGGTATTAGAAGCTCGAGATATTTTTTTATTAAAAGATAAAAACGAAAAATTGGCTACATTACTTTATCCGCCAATTTGAAGGCCAAATGTAAAAAGAGCCTCGTTTTCAATTGACTGTCAGGCGCATCTTGGAGCAGTTTTTGGGACTCGGGATACATGCCGAGGTAGAAGTAGCAGCAAGCCACAAAGGTAATGAGATCCGGCGAAGCATCGGGTGCCTTCCTCAAATTCTGGTAGATCTCGGCCGCTTTTTTATGGTCTCCCAAGTGAAAAGCGCAGTACGCGATCCACAACTGACTGTCCTTGTTCGAGCTCGCCGCGTCGTTGAACTCTAGCAGAGTCAAAGCTCCGGTGTAGTCCCTCTTGGCGAGAAACTCTTCCAGCGTTGGGATTTCTCGTTTCGAGGCGGACTTTCGAACCCCTTCGCCGGAAGCTGGTTTCGCTCTCGATAGTATCTGTTAATTTTCGTTTTCGCTTTTAAAACCATATATAATTTTTATCTGGCAATAGCTACAGTCATATTGCATAAACAATAAAGTTAGCTAGTGCTTTTTGGGAGCTTGCATTTGAATATAAAAAAATTATTACTTAAAATTAGTTAAATACATTGTAATTAGTTTAAGAAACTTACCATGATGCGTATTTAACTAAATTAATCAACATGAGCATGAATGAAATTACACATTGTGAAATGTGTATTGGTTTTACTCTGTTGCCATGGCAACGAATTCTCCAGTTCGCTTCAGCCCGACGTTTCATTTTCCATGCGTTCCTTTGTTGATCTGAGCGTAAATGCAACTCTAATAATTTGAAATTCTACATTTACGTTTTTTTTCTTGAAACACGAGTGAACAGACAACTCGATTTTCAGAAATATTATTTTTCACAAATTGTTGTATAGGTATAAAATATTCTTAGGAAGAAATAACGTTGAAATAAGATCGGTTAAGAGATAATTATATTTTGAATAGATTGGAAATTCGCGCTTGATGAGAGTGAAACGCGCTTTAGGAAAATTAAGCCAAAGAGCATCCTTTTGTTGTTGCAGACGACCTCACCATGAGTGTGTACGAGTGGGAAGTACAGAGATTTCGCCGCCAGAGCGAGCGAGGGCGATTGTGTGTATACGCGCAGTTGTCAGCTGTTCGCTCAGATACTCAAGAGCTCAGTTCAATATGGAATGACATCAGTGCGCGATCGTCTGTCGTTTCGAACGTAAAGTTTGCCTTAACTTCGAAAACAACGTAGTTATACCCTCCTACGCCTCGAATCGTAAAATTGAGCTCTTGCAGCTGTCCGCTTTCTCGCAAGATTCAGCAGCAGTAGTAACAGCTAGGCGCTTCCTCGCTGTGCAGCAGAGCGCAGTGTAGCCCAAAACCTTACGGAAAAACACAACAAGCTTCGTACGAGTGACAGGAAAGCCTGGCTATAGCCAAGTGCATTCTAGCGTTTTATGCAAACTCTTGCTCGTAACGTGGAAGTGTTAACGCAGGGGTTCAAGTACAGCATATCCGGACTCATGAACCTCGTAAATCAAACTGTCGATCCTCAGAGCGCTGCTCACTTTGTCAACTTTAACCAAGACTGTTCGTAAGTGTTTCTGCATTTGCAGTTTTTTTTTCTTTTTCTAGTAATAAATCGACCAATTTGAACAGCGAGTGGCTTCGTTCTGTTCTTTTGTTTTTCGCATCGTTTTCTCCTCGCTCGCCCTTCGAAGCCTTCGCCTCTTTCTCTCGCTCCCCTCCATCATTTCTTCATCTCTGTCGCGTGCTCGGTCTGTCGCTTTCGTGCTCTCTCTATCTCCGTGCGCGTTGCGCAACATTCGCATTTCCTTGTCTCTCGAAGCGAGATGTTGACTCTCAGAAATTTTCTTTGTTAGAGGATCGTAGAGAGTCTTTTTTCTCGACATATATAGCCGTGAATCGCAAGAAAACTCGGTCGAAATAATATGCGATGTTTGAACGCAAACACCGAGAGCGGAGGAGAGAAGGGGAAGATAGATGCTTTTCATTGCTTGGTGCTGCCGTGCGTCGCTCTCGAGATACCTTGCAGTATTTTACAAAAATACGGCAATCACGAAAACTCCTCAGGCTGTAAAAAAAAGCAGTTTCCTCGAACCTTAGAGATTATCTTGCGCGTTTTTCTCTCTCCTTGACGACGAGCGGTTCGTGAAAATTCAGCGCAGAATGCATCAGAGTTATTGTAGACCAACATTCATGGAGTTTTGAATCGTTCGAGCAAGTTACTAAAGTCACTCTGATGACAGCGAGTATTCTGATGAAATTTACTTATTGAAAATAATAACATATTGAGTGTGCATTACTTATTCTCGAGATCGCTTAAATGTTTCTCTCAATGATTTACTAAAATTCGAGATTATTGCAATGGTGCGATTTATTAAAAATAAATCTAGTTTTTTTTACAATTCAAATTTAAATTTATTTAAATATTTTTCAACTTTTCAGACTGTTAGAGTAAAATAAAAAATTTTAATTCGAATTATTACTTTCTCTTTATTTTCGTGAAAGGGATAGGGCTATTTGGCTAAACAAATTTTTTATTTCTTGCGCCTTGTACGCCGTTGTCCCCTTTCACCGTTTTTTTCTCGCTCTCGCGCAATCTGCCATCGTTAAAATGTATGAAAAATGTATGCATCGATGACATAATCATTGCGTTGTCTGCAACCAAGGTCTAAAAGTTTGAGCGCGCGTTCATTCGCTTGCGGCCGTGAATTTGCTTTCAAAATGTTTTATTTATGACAGTACAAACAAGCAAGTGCCTTCACCCTACTTTTTCAAAGTTTAAGAGTAAAAACTAGTCTCTGTTGTTTTATATTTTACCAATGAACCAACTCTGTTTTGCTGTAGGTCATTAGCCGTAGCTGCCAAGAGTGGATATAAAATCTTCTCTCTTAATTCAGTTGATCACCTCGACATAATCTTTGAAAGTGGTAAGATTATTTATATTATTAATTTAACTTAAAAGCACAAATTAACATCTAAATGAATTTTTTAGATACTGAAGATGTGTGCATTATCGAAAGACTATTTAACAGCAGCCTCATTGCAATGGTTTCTTCATCATCTCCGAGAAAGCTCAAAGTATGCCATTTTAGGAAAGGAACAGAAATTTGTAACTACAGTTACTCTAACACAATATTGGCTGTGAAACTAAATAGGGTTGTAAGTTGCATTTAAGATACAAAGTTTATTAAATCTGTTGTAAATAAATGAAATTTATATTAAAGAATTACATTAATGTTTTCAGAGACTAATAGTGTGTTTAGAAGAATCATTGTACATTCATAATATAAGGGATATGAGGGTATTGCACACAATTCGTGATACCCCACCTAACTCAGCAGGATTGTGTACACTATCAATAAGTAATGACAATTGCTATTTGGCTTATCCAGGTTCTAATACAATTGGGGAGGTTCAGATATTTGACACTGTTAATCTTGTAAGCAGCAAAATTAATTTGCAAAATATTTTTTCATAGATTAAAGATTAACTTTCTTCTAAATTTTTTAGCAAGCAAAAACAATGATTCCAGCACATGATAGTCCATTAGCAGCTCTTGCATTTAATCCTAGTGGAACCAAAGTTGCCACAGCATCAGAAAAAGGCACTGTTATAAGGGTGTTTCATGTAAGTTTAATTAAAATTTTTTTAATTTTATTCAAATGTAAATACAATATAATTTTTACATAATTGCTTTTTAGGTGCACGATGGAGCTAAACTTTTTGAATTTCGCAGAGGAGTCAAAAGATGTGTATCTATAAGTAGTCTAGTATTCAGTACAGATTCCATGTTTCTGTGCTGTTCTAGCAACACCGAAACAGTTCATGTATTTAAATTAGAAGAGCCAAAGGAAGTGTAAGTATTTATTCAAAATAATTTTCTAAAACAAATATTTTGTAAACAGACAAGACAAGGATGTTAGAAGATGATAGGGCACGTAAGTAACGTAACTCCGTATGAAAATGCTTTGCGAATTCTTTGGCAGTGACGTTTGTCTTTGCGATGAAAGTTTTATTTATTTTATATTGTCTTATCTGTTCAGATATTAGTAAAGGGCACACATGTTTACATAATATACTATAATGATAATATAATAATAATATAATATAATGTATACAATAAATAAGTAAAATTTGCACTTCTCGATTTTTGTAGACCGCAACCAACACCAGAAGAAGCACAAAGCTGGATGGGATATTTAACAAAAGCAGTTTCAGCCTCGGCTAATTATTTACCGTCACAGGTAACAGATGTTTTTAACCAAGGACGCGCTTTTGCTAGCGTTCATTTACCTTTCCAAGGACTAAAAAATGTTTGTGCCATCACAACGTAAGTTATCACACTAATAATTTCTGAGCGTACTTTATATTAAACAAAGTAAAATTTTCCAAATATTTTAATATAGTTTCTTCAATAGTAATTTATTAATTTATTGTTTTTTGTAGAATTCAAAAAGTTTTGAGGTTGCTTGTTGCTACTGCAGATGGTTATCTTTATGTCTATAATTTAGATACTCAAGAAGGTGGCGATTGCACGCTTTTGAAACAACATAGGTGTGTATTTTTTATAGAAAAGCCATTCGATAGACCTCAAGCCGACTTTTGTAAAATGTCAGTTTTCGATAGTCAGTTGAGAGAATTTAAAAGAAAATTTGAAAGGAAATATCCGAGAAATGAAATGTGATCTTTTGCAATATTAAAAAAAAACGTAGGAAAAACGCGGAAATTTAAAAAAATGATTCTTGCAAATAGTCAAATAATTTCTATTTTTGATTATCTCTTTCGATAATTGAAAGCAGGAAGGTATCATTTACGTTACTTATTCAGGTTAGACGGTAAGCAGGATGAGGTGGATTGTGCTAGCTCTGCTGCTGGAGCCTGTTCTGGAGAAGCTTCTGTTCCAACAACAGCACAAGCAGTTCAAAATACAGGTATTCATTTTGAGAATGCCATTACGTAGTAATGATAATAGTACATGTTTTTATTTTACTTTTTAAAAATGGCAGGCGAAAATGCTTCAATTATGTAAAAAATTCTTATACTTTTATTATACTTTCTAATGAATAGTATTAAAATCAATTTATAGTAAAGAATTTGACATATTCCAAGCACAGGTAGAGTAGGCGATAACTTTAGCCTCCTCTACTCGCGGCATGCCAAACACCCACACACACATACACATTTTTATTTACAAGTTTTTTTTTTTTTTTAATTTTTGTACTTTACTTGTTAGATAGTTTTACTAGCGATTAAATGTTGTATTGATGCATGTTTGTTTGCATTTTTCATAAAACGTATTCTTAAAAATAAATTTTAATAAATAGATACTGCAACATCAAACAGATTTGTGGATCCGACTGTATTTAGGTTAAAAACTAAACAAATAAATTTTTATGTTTAATAAAATAAATAGTTAAGTATCGTAAGCATGAATCATGATTGTATTTAAAAATAAACGACAATTAGAGAAATTTTTTCTTTGATTAGGAAAAAAAAATAAAAAAACTATGTTAAAAATGACTGATAAGTAACACGATATTATTAAAATTTAAACTTAAATTACAAATTCTATTTAGGAAAACGTAGAAATATTAGTAGAAATACCAGTAGATTTTACCGTATCGTTAGAAAAAAGAATGCGCCAGATTTAACTAAAAAGATTATTCAATCCAAAATCAAGCCTGTCCTTTTCTTCTATTAACCTGATGATATAAAATTGAATGCTTGCAAATCTTTGTAATTTATTATTATGAAATTTGCATATTTTTTATTTTCAATGTTATCTTTTACTATGCTGTCCTCGCGTACGTGTGTGCGTGTGTGTGTATTTGTGCCGGAATAACGAACGCATTAGAAGCCTCTCATTGCTTGTTTCCTTTTTGCTTTTGATCTACCCTTGATCGAAAAAGATGCACGTAAAAAACACTGTTCGCTAACTTTTTCAATGTCTTGCGATTTCTGTCATATGCACTAACAATTTTTATACCGACAATGAAAATCAGTTTGAAATAATATATTTTTCAATTTATAATTCTACAATAGAATCTCACACTTCTCAATACCACAATGCTTGCTAAAAAAATTTACATGTGATTCTTAAATTACAATTAGCGTTTATCTTTGTACAGAAGCTAAAAGCTGCAGTGAAATAGAATTTATGTCTTTTATTTCATTTATTAATAAAAAAAAATGCCTAAAATTTTTGTTACTATTTAAGCTAACTCGTAAACTGCTTTAAAGATTGAAATTGAAAAATTCTCTAAAAACCAAACCATAGAATAAAGAATGAATGGTGAGCTTTCTTGTACACCTTGTCCGCTCAATCGCAAGACATTGAAACTTCTAGGACAAGTGTGTAAAGAAGATTTTAAGATGAGCGTCTTTAAAAATAAAGGCAAAAAATAGGAAGAAGAGAAATGAAATGAGAATAAACGGGCGAATTTCTTGTACCAGCCTCACTTTCTCTTTTCTTTTGGGGGGATTTTTAAACGAACCCCCGCAATTGACCTCACTTGATGTATTTTTTCTTTTTATTACCCGCCGAAGCCTGCATAAATAGCTACGCGGGTGCGTTGCGCGGCCGCTCGCCAGACACCATGTCAGGTACTGGTATGTCCTCTATTCTCTGACCCATTCTAAGAATCATTTTTTTTAAACCTTTTTTTTTATTTTTACATTCATTTCCGCACACACTTATGCTTCCGTATTGCAATTGCACTTGTAGATTCTCTAGACAATCGAGCTCGTATGGTCTACCTACTGTTTAGTAGTTAAAGTAGACGTTTAATACTTTACTTCCTATTATTTGTTGCTTGAAATATACAGATAAAAAAGCTTCTTAACGTAGAATTGCACTTTAAAAAATAATAATGCTTGTCAAACGAATTGTGGTTTAATGATAATGTTCGAAATTTGTTAAAACAAACTCAAATTTCGAAAAATCTCTTTTAGCTATTCATGCATTTTTCGTCAATGAAAGATTAACAATATAACAGCAAAATAACGGCTTTTTATAATATTAATGCCCATTGCATGCATTAAGAAAAAAAAAGCTAAATGTTGCATGTGCTTTTATTATAAATATTTTTACGATTTTGGTCGTCAAAGAACGATTACTCACGTCTTTTGCAAGTGATAATCGCTTTTGTGACGATCAAATTCTTGAATTTTTTTTTGTATCTAACGAAAACAAAATTAACACTCGTCATGAGGACACGATTTTTTAATTATGATTTAATGCAATAAACTATTGAAGGTATTTGAATTAGTTTCAATACATTACGTAATTAATTGGCAATTTCAAAATTGTAATTGTCACTAATTATTTTATAATCGTTGCAGTATTATTAAAGCAATTTGTAAATTTCCAGGAAAATTTCTCAAATAAAACTAGTATTTACATTATTTTTCAAACTAAATATTTAAATCATTAAAATTATTGATATATTTAGAAATTCTCATTATTCAAGAAGCACACACTAACCATCATCATTGAAATAAAACAAAATTTACACATCTGTTCATAAATAAAATAATAGAAAAAAAAACACCGGCATTACCAGAGAGAAAAAAGCTGGATTTTTTCTTTTTGGATTAATGAAATGAAAAGAGTAGCTATGCTAATGAATATGATTTACGATGTGTAGAGTCAGAGAAATATCACGAGATCATAGCGGCGACGGAGAGTCCCCCAAAGGGTACCTTCCGGCTGGATGACGACACGGAGTTTCCGCCGGTGACGCAGCGAACTGAATGAATCGAAGGGGCCCATCAGGCCCACCAGTCAACATATCACTGAACGCCGGAGGAAGCCGAAAAATGAACACGGCTTATATCTGTCTTTAAAAACGCCAGCAACGTTAACGATTTAATAAAACGCGTACGAGGCGATACATCCTTCAAGGGTTCTTTACCCTTACTCGTCATTCTCAGGCTGGCGAATTTCACACTCTTTAGTTTGTTCTTTCCTTTATCTAATCTAACAGAAAAAAATCGACAAAATGTTAAAAATGAAGAAAAAAAACAAGGAGAAATAGCATTTTCAGTTTTACTGTATTGATAATAACATGTAACGACCGTATTCCGATATTTGCAAAGTTTGACAGATAAAACGCTCATCAAATTGTCTATGTAAATTAGTTCTTTTTTAACATTATCAATGTACATAGCGCCATTAGTATGTTATATTGTAATCACATAACTTTTTATAAAAAAATTTTTTTTGTACCTGAAGTTAAACACTGTCATCTGTCTAAATGCTTTCTTAAACATGTACTTTGTTATGAGCTGCTTTTTTTATGTTTAGACAACAATTGTTTTCCATTTAAATGCAATTGCAACAATACATCCGATTTCTTTTGTGAATAATATTGTAATTGCAATCTTTTTAATTTCAGTTGATTATATTTGCAAATTATTTTGCGCCAGAGTTTTTAAAATATAATTTACAAGTTTTGAAAATAGCGTATTAGCTCAATGTGTATATACACCGATTTATTCTTATTTTTAAATATTGTTTATTTTTTTTACATGGAGAACTATTTGAATCATACATCCTTCATCAATTAGGTATTTGCTTCATTTACCGAAAAAAAAAAATGAATTTTCTTATCCAAATTTATTTGAAAAATATTGTAAAGTAATGATCAACTTTAAAAAAATTTCCTTAAAAAATAATTTTTCTGTATTGAACTTCTCCATTGAATTTCTTTGATCTCTAGGCGACTGA
The DNA here is from genome assembly GCA_900474385.1 of Ormyrus pomaceus. Lineage (NCBI taxonomy): Eukaryota > Metazoa > Arthropoda > Insecta > Hymenoptera > Ormyridae > Ormyrus > Ormyrus pomaceus. The sequence goes on from UCOM01001056.1 coordinate 41,099, forward strand.
CCAGGGCCCGTAAGAGGTCACTTGATGATTGTCAGCACTTGACCTTTCAGGAATTTTACAGTGAAAAAAATCTACAAAGTATAACTTCCAACATTGAAAAATCTCGGCCGCCTAAAGGTTAAAGGAAAACCTAACTAGAAGCAAGTAAATGCATTTGTATTTAAGAATTTTGTATATAAATATTATGGAACACAAATTTATTTTATATGACTTCTAGTAAAATTAATAAAAATAAGTCTAGATACTTTTTTTTTTAAAAATGTACATAACTTCATAGGATCAATGAATTTCAAAGTAAAACTTAATTTTTCAGGCAGAAGTGGTAAATCGATTAAATTTTTTACAAAAAAGAAACGAGTGTTTTAAATAAATAAAAGTATACTGAAAACTTTCCAGTTAAAATAAATTACAATTTGTTTTTAAAATAAATAATGCGTATTTTTGAATTTATATAATGTTGTTCCAAAAATCCCTTTCATATTTATCGTATCATATTGTACTCCATTTTTCTACAAATCACGTAATCGAATGATTGAATTACGAGCGAAAGTTTAAATTTAGACATATTTGACGATAATGTCAGGTGTCTTGAGATCTAAAATATGTCATCCGCTAGTTTTATACTGAATCTTGTTTGGTAAATAGTTTTACTTTTATATTAAACAAAAAGCGCAAAATAGTAAAATATGCAGATGAAATAAGCGAGATAATTTCGCTAGTGACAATTGTAAATACTTCTTAAGATTTATCCATCGTCGTTACTATCTGTGTCAGATTTCTTAATAATACATGTGATAATCAAAACGATATTTGTATTTTATTTGTTTCCTTTCAAATTTAAACATTAACCTTTTGGATATGGAAATAATGTTGGATATAAACACTTTTAAGTCTATTCGCGACTTTATTATTTTTATTCAATTATTCTTTTCTTCAATCAAAATTCAAAAATTGAATGATGGATTTTGATGGAAGTGCACTGATAACAAGTATAAAGATGCAGTAAAATTGTAGCAATCAGCAAAAGGGTCTATCTTTGACCAGTCCATGTATTTTTCTTTATTAATCTTAACTTACAACAGATAATAATTAGATTTATATGTCGCACAAATACAAATTTAAATGACGCACTTCAGATGAATATAAAATGTAAAATATATGAAACCTACACATTTTCATAGAAAATTGCGCGCGCTATTTAAAAATTAATAATTACTTACTTTCAAGAGTTAAATGTGCCTATTTTTTAAAGCAGTTTATGCTTTTTAATATTCATTGCGGTGTAATTATTTATCACTTCAGGCGTTACGTGTACCACTTCGCACACATTTTGCTGTGCAATACAAAATAATAACCATATAAAGTTTTTTCTTAATATTATTGTAAGTTTGAAATTAATTATTCATTTCATTCATTTTACTAAACTACACTACATTCTACGTCTACAATTAAGCTAGACATTTTTTTAAAATTATTACTGAGCACCAATTTAAGAAAAAATAAAAAAAACAGTTCGTGTGGAAAAATGCTTCTTTTTATATGCTTTCATCAAAATTCAGAAAGCAAAATCTTAATTTATTAACAGTCTTACCACTATACAATACACACAACATGTACTTCATATAAAACCATGAATTCATTAATTTATTCAGATTTATAAGAACCATTGAAAATTATGGTTTCAGTGTAAAATGTACACGGTAATAGACAGGCCCTTTTGTCGCATGCTTACTGCAAACGAAATTACAAATTGAGTGGGAAAAATAAGCTTAACTGTAGAGATCATCATCGCCATCATCTTGGAAAGGTTGGTCCCCTTGTGTCGTATCTTGGGCACCACCTGGTCCACTTTGAGGAAATCTAAAAATACAAATACTATTATAGAATCACATTCGCTTATATAAAGAAAATTCTTTGTATTTATGCGTACCTGAAGTTTGTACCGAACCCTCGCGATTGCTGAAGAGTCTGAGCAAACATTTCATATTTACGGATGTCGTTGTCTGATACCGATCTTCGAGCAAACCTCATTGCTTCTTCGAAGTGAGCTCGTGTGATCTCAGGAACAGGATCTTCTTCGTCCGTCTAAAAATAATTTTGAAAATTTATTTTAATGATTTGAAATAAAATATTTTTCTACTTTATTGGTAATAATAGGCTTTTCACTTTAAAGCTTACATCCATAGATGAGGCAGGGTTCCCGGCTTTTTCTTTTTCTCTACGAATTTCCGTTTCGATACATTGCCTTATAGCTAATTTGCAAGCACGCTGGCAAATTTCTGTGATGTCAGCTCCGGAAAATCCGTGAGTTACTTTAGCTATGTATGTTAAATCAACGTCCTGCGATAAAAATAAAAAATAGTTTTTTACAAATTTATGCTTTAAAAAAAGAAATAGTCTTACAAGTTTACCTGTGCAACAGGCGATCTACGCAGATTAGCTTTGAAGATTGATTCTCTAGATTTCTCGTCAGGCAATGGAATATAAATAAGCTGGTCTAATCTGCCAGGTCTCAAAATGGCTGGGTCGATAATATCAGGCCGATTCGTTGCTCCAATGATAAACACATTCTTCTTAGCGCCCATACCATCCATTTCAGTCAGAATTTGGTTAATAACTCGATCAGCTGCGCCGCCAGCATCACCAACGGATCCACCACGAGATTTCGCTATAGAGTCTAATTCATCGAAGAAAAGTACGCAAGGAGCAGCTGATCTTGCTTTATCAAACACGTCTCTCACATTAGCTTCTGATTCACCAAACCACATCGTTAATAATTCTGGGCCTTTCACAGATATAAAGTTCGCCTGGCATTCATTGGCAATAGCTTTAGCAAGTAATGTTTTACCGCAACCTGGCGGTCCATAAAAGAGAACGCCACGTGAAGGTTGCATACCGAATTTCAAAAACTTTTCTGGATGCTCAACTGGATACTAAAATTTTACATTTTAATTTAATTACATACATACCGCATTATACTTGATACAAAATGTCTTTCTTACCTGAACCAATTCTTGAAGTTCCAGTTTGACATTCTGCAGACCTCCAATGTCTTCCCAAGTAACGGTAGGAACTTCGACAATAGTTTCACGAAGTGCACTAGGACTGCTTTTAGTCATTGCATACTGTAACAAATATTAATATTAAATTTATTCCAATATTAATGCTAAATTTCCTAGTATTTAATTCAAACGTATTCAAATAAAATATAAACATTTCATTCAGTTACCTTAAAGTTATCCATTGTAACAGCAAGAGAAGAAAGTACTTCGGCATCAATTTGATCATCTTCAAGATCTATCAAATCCATTTTCTCTCTAATTTGTTGTAAAGCTGCTTCAGAGCACAATGATGCTAAATCGGCACCAACATGACCATGAGTCTCAGCAGCAATCTAAAAGTAAAAACATATTAATTGATGTTTAAATATTATAATGAAAAAAAATTAAAAAAAAAAATTATTTTAATTTTTAACCTCTTCTAATTCCACATCTTCCGCAAGTTTCATATTCTTTGTATGAATGCGTAGAATTTCTAAACGGCCAGTCGCATCTGGAATTCCAATATCAATTTCTCTATCGAATCGGCCAAAACGTCTAAGAGCTCCATCAATACTATTAGGACGATTTGTTGCAGCCATTACAATAACGTGGGAACTTTGCTTCATACCATCCATAAGAGTTAAAAGTTGTGAAACAATACGTCTTTCAACTTCACCGTGCGTCTATATAAGTAGATTAGTTGATTATTAAACAATTATTGTCATTTAATAATATTTAATCTCAATTCGCAAATATATTATTTACCTTTTCTCTTTTTGGAGCAATAGCATCCAATTCATCGATGAAAATAATAGCAGGAGAGTTTTTCTCTGCTTCTTCGAACGCTTTACGTAGATTGCTTTCTGACTCTCCAGCAAGTTTACTCATGATTTCTGGTCCATTAATTAAGAAAAAGAATGCTCCAGTTTCATTAGCAACAGCACGTGCAATCAGTGTTTTTCCAGTTCCTGGAGGACCATACAAAAGAATTCCACGGGGAGGTTTCACACCAATTGCTTTAAATAAAGACGGATGTCGTAGAGGCAGTTCAACCATTTCTTTAATTTGAGCTAATTGTTTACGAACTCCACCAATATCATCATATCCAACAGCATTTAATGCTTCTTCTTCCTCCTAAAATATTTATTTACATATATTTTATTTATTCATTTATTTGAAATAATTTTTATATTAAATTACCTCTCGCTTAACAGGATCTCCTTCACAATGGATTACAGTTTCAGGAGCAACGATACAGTAAGGTCCTGGATCAGTCTCAACAACTTTAAACTCTACAGCCCTCATTCCTCCACGTACAACAAAAGTATCATCCTTATGAATTGGGCGGTAGGCTTCCAAAAAGTATGGTTTCAAATATACTTCAAAAAGATTGCTATTTAAAAGTAAAAGTTTTTTTAATAAAATTCATAACATTATTTGTTTAAGAATACTTGTAAATGTATATTTACCCAGTAAGACCTTCAACAGTGTCATCAATTGGCAGTACATGAATGCGTTTTCCATATTTAATATCTGGAGAAGATTGAATCGACACAACATCACTTAGACGAACTCTTAAATTATTTCTGACTACACGATTCATTAAAATCTTTTCATCTGGACAGCTAGGATCCGATAAACAAATGCATACTGTTTCCTTGCGGCGTTTTCCTTTAAGAAGGACTGTGTCACCACGGAAGAGCTGCAACTCATCCATTTTTGCTTGGGAAAGAGCGACAACTGAGTTGTCATCATTTGAAGCTTCATCTACGAGAAGTCTATTAGGCTTGTCTTTTTTTCGCAAAATGGCAGTAGCCAAATGTTCTCCACTGTAAGGAAAAATGATTATTAAACATTTATCTTGTGTGTTGATGATATAAATTTAATCTATCAAAATCAGTATCTGTTATAGGCTGATGAAATTATTACAAAATCTCGAAAATCTTTAATAATTATTAATTTAAAAAAATTCAATAATGAAAATCATTAAAATTAGTATGTACTAAACGGAAATGCTTTTTTTTCGAATCACAGTACTGAAAACTTTATATCTTCAGTTATAGAAATTAAAGAAAACTAAATTTTTAACGGAAATTTTCGAAAAAAGTAGTCAAAAATCATTTAATATTGCGCGAGAAAAAGAATATTACAGATAATCATGTAACAACGAGAAAAATGTTGCCTGTCTTTGCAAAACTGTTCGGCTAAAGTAACGAAAAAGTCTTTGTCATGTTACCGTTGCTCGGCCATGATCAATTTGCGAAACGCTGACGGGGTGTTTAAACGTAAAACAAACGCCGGAAAGGCTTTTCAACAGCGCCCTACGAAATCTATTTATTATTTGAAAATACGACGAAGACGATTAAAAATCGTTTAGATGTTAAAGCAAAGGCAAATATAAAGCCACCAAAACAAGCGTCAGCTCGACGACATGATGACAAGGTAAAATTGATGATGGAGAAGTAGTACGGGTTGAGAAAAACGTAAAGATACAGCGGAAGTTTAATAAATTTTTTCAATATTATACTAGATACAGCTAATAGTTTATAAAAGAATTAGTTTACCTCTTTGGATCGCTCATTGTTTTTGCTTTTTCACGGTTCCTACAAGTAAGCGATTCACACACAAAATGCTACGTCCGTTCACGAAGATCCCACGAATCGCTGATGCCGAAAGCTTAGCACGCAATGCCGCGTCGCAGCAAGTCTGATTCTTATGCACACTAGCACGCCACGCCACTATTATAGCCTGTCTACAAAATGCGCCGTGCCCTGTGCGCCGTGCGCTGTGCCATTGTACGAGAACTGCGATTGGTTAATTTTGTTTATTTGACCAATCACGACTTAGAATCAGTGGCATAGCGCATGGCACACGGCGCACGGCGCATTTTGTAGACAGACTCAGGGCTCTTGCACGAATGGAGGAATAGCGAGGAATAACACCTGGAAGCCAATCACAAGTGAGCTTTAAAAAGACTTGTTCCTTTTTGAAGGAATAGAAAGGAACACGTCTTTTTAAAACTTGCTTGTGATTGGCTTCCAGGTGTTATTCCTCCATTCGTGCAAGAGCCCCAAGAGCCCTTACACGCCGTATTTTTTTCAATGAAGGCATGAAAAGCCCTCTTTTGGTGCAGTTAAAAAGTTGGATAGATGATCATTGGATTTCAAATCGTGCACAGAAATCATTAAAAAATAGTTTAAAACAGAGAAAAAAAATTAAAAAAAAACAAAAATTTTAAAAATTTTTAAAAATAAAATAAAAGTGAATATGAATCACAGTAGAAATTAATCATAAATATAATAAAAAAAAAGAAGTAGCAAGTATTGATTGAGACCAAAATGGACCAACAAGTTCAATGGAACATTTTTTGAAATTAATTTCGCGCCTTCCTTAACAGGAGGTTACTTCCGCTTTGCATCTCGATTTTCGAGAGCATAATCTGGTACTGACTGGTCAAATATTTCATCAATTCAAAATTTCTCAAATTAAATCGTATATCGATATTTCTATACTCAATTTAAATTTTTAATAATATAACTACTCTATATTTATTATTTTGTATGATCTCGGCTATCCCTTATTTTTGTTTGGTTATACGTTAAACAGTAAGTGACCGTCATAAACTTTCGACTTCGGGCTCGGGCTTTGTTCTCTATCGATTAGATGCGCATTTAGCCGTGCAGCGAGTAGCAGCAGCACTTGCGTTTCCGGCACGGAGCAGTTCTTTGCGAGGAGTCGAGGAAAGGCCGCCTTCCTTCCTTCGAGGAGCAGCTTCCTTCTTTCAGTGGTGTTCATTTTGCAGTAATCGCTTCCATTTATGAGCCGCTAACGCCTTCATACCCGGTGCAACTGCGGTCGAGTCCAAACCAGGACGCGGCGTATCTAAAAGCCTCAATGTGTAAGTATATCAAGCGAGCTTTTCGTAATGCGTGATTGAGAGTGTGCGACGTTGCGGACCTCTTCAGTCCCTACCCCCTCTCCCGACATGCCCTGTCGCCGATGCCAAGTAATGTATAATGCGCGTCCGCTGTACATCTGCGCCGTATATCTTGTGTATCTGCAACGAAAACCTTTTTTTACTAGCAAATACAAGCAGCGAAGTAAGGGTTTCGTTCATGCTAAATCGATAATGCAATGTTGGCTGTCTCCCCCCAGCAGCGTTGATCCCTTTTTTGTTGAAAACAATGCTCTTTGGAACTGTTACCTATGAAACTCTGGTTTTTGAACGAAATCACGCACCCGAAGAGACCCTCAAGTACGCGCGCGCAGAAATAGTCGTGCACGTGCTTTACTTCTCCTAGACCGAGCTGATATCATGTCCCGATGAGGAGATGTCGTGCCGCGCCATTGAGCCATTTTGCACTATGTTGCGCTTTGCTTTTGGCGAAATGGTTGATCAAGGCACGGCATTTATAATTTAACTGTCGTCAACATCAACCCGTTCGCATAGAAAATACCCGCGAGACTTATGCTGATTGTAGGTATAAACACGAATCCCTGAAATTTCGGTGCAGTAACGTGGAAGCTATGTATATATAGACCCAACATTCACTTTCTGGCTGTTCCTCGATACGTAACGGTTTTGCTTTTTTCGTAAAAATCACGGTGTTCGACAGAGAATATCGAATGTATATGCTTAATATATTAAAGTAGTGTACCCATTACATAACAAGAACGTACGGTGGTTGAATGTCTGAAATTGTGTGTATGTGTGAGACTGGATAGATTTTGTGACATAGTTGTGTCAATAGTGCTTTTATAGATGTGAATGTATACCCGACACGAATATATTCTCGGTATGAATGACCGCTGTGACGGTCACAATTCGAGAAATTAAATTCGACAAATATGAAAAGTTTGAAAACTCGCAATAGTCTCGAATTGTGACCGTCACAGCGATCATTCATACCGAGAATATATTCGTGTCGGGTGTACGTAAATATATCCTTAATGTATTATTATTTTATCAGTAAAAAAATCAACTTAGATTTTTTTGTAATTTTTTAAACTTACTTTTTATTCTTTCATACATAATATCTTTACATACAACTACATAAAACTATTAATTTGAAAGTTTTTTGTTTAGCAAAATATTTATTCTTTTTTAATCAATATATTTTTCTTAATCAAAACTTTAGCGTTTATTCTTGAATTGAATTATATATCCATTTTCGTGTAAATATATATCAGATACAGAGAAAAGTATAGTATTGTATTGTAACGTGATTTATTGCATAAAGAGTACAAATAAGTGGTGTAGCATTACGCTACCCAATACAGTTTAGTCAGGTTTTGACAGTCAAATTCAGTATTTTGATGTTTTCTTATTTTTAAATTTTTTTTTAAAACAAATTTTTCAAAATCGTAAAAAATGATAAAGATATCAATGTAAATTATTAAAAATATTTAAAGTTTTCTCTCAGTGAGCAATTTTGCAGTTTTTTTTTCTTTTTTTTTTCTTAATAGTCTTAATTTATGAATAATTCAGAAAAAATATTTTGATTAGTTTTTAAATTAAATTTTATTATTGAATTTAAAAATTATTTGTACACAGAGTTAAATGAAAACAAAAATTTTACCTTTTTATTAAGCTGTGACTTTTGTGAGCTAGGTATGTTATGATGGGTATGCTTATTTCGTATATTAAATTTTATACTTTTGATAAGTCAAAAAGAAACTTTAAAATTTTTTAAAGATGTTAACTGTGTGTGGTTCGTTCATAAAATATTACTTTTGTTTGCATAAAAGTTGCTTCTTTTAAGTTTCCGACAACTACGTTATCTACCCCAAAAATACAATTATCAATACAGAAAATGTAGGCTTCAATTTTATTCAATCATTGCAGGAATATTTAAACAAAATAATATATGATATATAAGTATAATAAGACCTATTGAATAAACTCAAATAATTTAATTAAATCATTTTGAGACCAGTTCCAAAATAAAAAAAATTAAATAGAGCATAAGTTAATATTTTCAATGTGTATGTAGATCAATATTAATGTTATATAATTTTAACATTTATTATTTAGTTTTTACACCGAGATCAAATATAACATTTTAACTTTTATCTATAACCAAAATCTTTTCTCCTTGATACTCAATAGCTTGTAGCCCAAAGGACATCTTTTAATAATTCATCGGCAATGCTATAGCTGACAGTAACTAAAATTATTGGGAATAAAAAATGCAAAGCTGGAATCAATGGCCAGTGCCATCTGGTCCTGTTACTACTCCTATGCCCCCACCACCATCAGGATATACAGCACCGGGCACTGATCCTATGGCAACAATGCAAGCTTATATGCAATATTATAGTCAGCCAGTAAGTATGATGTTATTTCAATTTTTTATTGGGAAGGATGTGGAGTTACAATTTGTCTACACATCCAAAAGTATTTATCAAGAGAAACTCATTCTAAGACATAAACTAATTACGATTTTTCAATTTTATAGTGTACTTCTTTATGAAATATTATTAATTTCTAAGTAATAATTGAGACATTAGGTATTTAAATATGAACAACTTTTTAAAGTATCACTTTCCGAACTAAGCTATTTACTTTTTGAAATAATTCAATTACAAGAAAATTATTCTATGTGGAATTATTTCATCGACACACCTATTATTTAACAAACTAAAATGCATTCTAATAGAATAATCAAAGCAAACTTTATTCTCAAAAAAATTAAATCTTTTGGTTTCCATATGTAGTTTTTGTTGCTGTTTAAAAAAATCAAATTTTATCTTATAACTTTTAATTTATTATGTATTTTTATTTTTATTATTATTTATTTATTAAATACTTTAATTAATTTGATGCAAGAATTGTGATAATTCAAATTCTTCTTGAAATGTCATTTTTCTGTTTTGATTTACACAGGCATCCTATAATTGCTTACATTGTTAGAATACATTTTTAATATTGTATTATTATAGCTACTTTTGTTATAATGATACTGAAAATAATTACTAATTGTTCACCTTTCAAATTTATGAAAGAAAAATGCTTTGGTAAAATTGAGTAATATTTCAGTACAACTTATACTTCTTGATAAAATAATTAAAAACTTTTCAAACAAAAAATATGCTTTTTCGATACTGCGGGCGCAAAATTCGATTTTATTCCACACCCGACGGAAAAACCCACTTTTTGTCCCTGATAAGCGGGGCGAAAGTAGCATATTTTTCCCGAAAACTAGTTTAGCGGGGCAAAAGTAAA
>UCOM01001057.1:0-51290 GCA_900474385.1 Ormyrus pomaceus
CAGTTTGCGGCAAAATATTCTTGAGAATATTTGCTATCAAAATATGAAATAAAAAAAAATCAATTTTTTGAAAATTTAAAGGTGTACACCCCCCTTAAATATTGTAATATAAAAGTCTTGAAAAAAATTAATTTGCAGATTAAGTGCATTGGAAGAAGTCAAATCTTGGCTTTCTGAACAAGAAACTTCGTATACGACATTTTTAGAATGTGGTATAAAAAGTTTAGATGTCGAAAATATAACGAAAGTGGAAAAAATAGTTTCCGATTTTTTTTCAAAAGGGCAAGAATGTAAGTCACTTGTACAAAACGTTGCCATTCAAAATGTTTACAAACCTGGAACAACCATAGGATTGGTCCCACCTGACATAAAAGCTGAACATCGACTGTTAGATAGAATTATTTCCATAAGAAATGATTTTACAGTTCCTTTAGGATCTAAAGGAACTATTATAGGCATACAAGAAAAAGAGGATAAATGGAGAAACAGCTATGAAATTCTTTTCGATTCTGCATTTACAGGTCTCTTTATGTATTAATTATTTAATCATTTACATTCTTTTTTAATATTAAATCCAATTTAAGACAATATATAATATTTAATATTCAATATTTTTAGGAGGTTTAACGTTGTACTCCAGTTCTCCTCACAGATGTTATAGATTAAGGGTTGCAGATTTTATAAACATTAGTTATGGTCAAAGAAATGCCAAAAATAAGGAAGAAAATGCTGATACAACTTCAAAAGTAAAAAGAGATGAGCAAACAGAAAGTTCTACTACAAAGTCACGTACAAATTATTCACCAGAAATGAACAAGTTGCTTGAAGATTTGGGCGGACTTTTAGGAACAATAAACACAAAAAAAACTGAGTTGGGTCAAGACAATCAAGATCTACAGACAGAGCCTAAGCCACTTCAGAATGAAACTTCTAACATAGATGTAAATACATTTGTAGAAGAAATAAATAAAATTATCCATGGATTTGGTATATCTACAAATAAACCGCATGCAAATAGAAATAAACAAGTAAGCAATGCTAAAGGGAATCAAAATGATCTAAAGAATTCATTTACTAAAACATACGGCAGCAATTCCGAGCTAAGGAATCGACAAAACAAAGTTCCTCGTGAGTCATCCAATACGACAAATCAAACGCATTCAAACGCATCGAAAAACCCAAAGTCTTACGTTGGTCATAAAAATCAAAATATAACATCCAGTAATAGATCTGAGGATCCTCAGTCACAATATAAAAAAAAGAAATATCCATCATCAGATAATAAGAGTATGCCCAGGGATAAGTCTTCCAATAACAATTCATACAAAAAAAAACCATTTAGAAATGATAAGAATATGGCTGGCCCATCTAGACCAAACAAACCAGTAAATAAAACTACAAAAGAAGATATTTCTGTACAAAAATCGAAAGAAGAACAAAAAGAATGAAATTCATTAATTTTTTTTGAAAATGCAGATTATAAAAAATAATATAATTTGAAAAATATAAAAAGTTCTATTCAATTAGCATGTAAGCAGCATGTGAATAAATTTTTTATAATCTTCATATTATGATGTTAGTACATTAGAAAAGTAATGTAAATTGATATTTTTCTAGTGTTATATACTTAAATTGTTAAAATTCTTTCTTTTATAATGTAAAAGCGATCACGTTTCTAAATAAAAGTTTTTCCACATTACATGTAGTGCAGTTTCATTTTTTGTGAGAGCATGAGTTGATAGTATGAGAATACAATTCAATTTCAAGCGCATCAACTTTCTATCACTGCTCCTAAATATTCGAGTCTCCCTACATTGATTCGATATCGCAGTATTTTTCCATGTACTGATAAGAAAGACTCAGCGGCTGCGTTTAAGAACACACGTAGGTATTGGAGTTCAGTTCTTTGCGGTGAACAATTGTTATTATTGAGTTCTTGGAATTTAATTCACAGTAGTTCAGTTTATTGCTTTGAACAGAAAAAATGCGAGTTGCAGTAGTTGGTGCTGGTGTTATAGGCGTTACCTCAGCTGTTGCGATTAAAGAGGCTTTTCCATCTGCCGGAGTGACTGTTTTTGCCGACGCATTTACTCCAGATACGACCGGCGATGGAAGTGCCGGTCTATGGGGTCCTTACATGCTCAGCAATACGGATCCTCAAAAAATCTTGTAATTTTTAATTATAGATTTAATCATAACATTTATACAGTTAATTAACTCTGAAGAAATTAACTTTTTAATTTAGCATCGTGGTACTGATTGAAAAGTAAATGTTATTTATTGTGCATTGTACAACTGCTAGATTCTAGCGATACTATTGGAAACTTTCTACCAGGGTTTTTAAAAATTTTATAGGTCTTATTTTTAAATAAAAAAATCAGTAAATTTCTTTTAAAGATCTGTTTTTTTCACTCAATTAAACAGTTATCAAATTTTGTGTAGATATGTGTATTGTGGAGATAATATACAACTGAGGGATTCCCAATATCAATTATTTGATTTTACACTTGTTTATTCCTTCAATCTCAAAAATCGATTTTAAAATCAATTATTATTAACATTATTATTGAGACTAAATTTTTTATTGAATTTATTGAAATTAGAAAATTTTCAATCGATTTTATTTTTTCTTTTTTTAAGATTTACAATATAACTGAACTAAATTTTAACACATATTTTAGATGTTGGTCTTTTCTGACTCACAAATGGATAGAAAATTTTTGGAAAAGCGATTTGGCTGCCGAAGTTGGAGTTAGTTTGATGCCAATTATTAGAGTCTCATCAACCCCTGAGGGCTTTCCTCTACCAATATGGGCATCGGCAGTTTATGGAGCCCACGAGCTATCAGCAGAACAAATAAATCGATTAAATAAGCAAAATAAAGCATCTTACAAGTAAGAAATAATTTATACATTTTTTTAATAAGTACTCTTAAAAAATAAAGTTTTTTAATAAGATAAGAGTTCAGAATTAAAAAGCAACAAAATAAAAAAGTATTAAGATACGCTATTGAACACAAAGCAGAGAATATACCACAATAATTTGAATAAAAATATCAAAAACAAGTTCTCCCGAGATACGCCTGCTGTTACCAGCTTCTTTGCTTTTACTAACTGATAGTTCGCACGATCTATAAGGGCGCATTATGCATGAGAGCGCTGTCAAGAGCTAATAATTAGAATCTCTATTTTAACTCTCTCTCTCTCTCTCTCTCTTAATTTTGCCACTGAATGACTTAGATATACGTAACAATAAACTTTTGAGCTCGCAAAAAAAAGATAATGACACGCACATCAATGACATGCTGGATCAGCGCTCATCTTTGGTACTCAATCCTACAGCATTTGTCATTTACGTGCAAGCTCTGTCACTCCCAGATCTCTTCTTCATCCAGAAGTACATTTCCATAGTAATCCCACAAAACGTTATTATTAATCAGATTACATTTAAAATTTTTAAAGATAGTATAAAATTGTAAATCGCCCTGTAGTTTTGCCAACAACGCGTGACATCTTATATGTTACTCTCAATCGCGAAAAACAAAAAAGCTCAAGAGACTCTTTCTTCGCTCGCGAACAAAGGCTCCCTCCCCCTTTGCACTAACACCACCGCTCTCGGGCAATGTAAGCTCCTGGGGGTCCGCAACCTGTTAGAATGAACGATTGCGGGTTGTACAGGAAAAACAATAATCAACACGACTTGTGTTGACAAAACTCAGCTTTATTGGCAATCGCGAGATCTCCCGGCACGACGCGAGATACGCGTGTGACCCGTCAAGAGCTAATAATCGACAGCTTTGTTTTAAAAGTAACTCCTTTATACTTTATCCAATGCGTGCACTTTCTAATTATTTCTTTCAATATTTAGAAGCGGCTGTCACTTTCTAACGTACACCTGTGAACCCAGAAAGCTTTTACCCTGGCTAATGGAAAAATTTAAATCGATAAACGGAAAAATAGTAAGGAGAAAAGTCACGGATTTAAAAAGCTTGCAAGATGAGGGATACGACATTGTTATCAACTGCACGGGTATTAAGTCTCGGGTCCTCGTTTCTGATCAAGGAGTATTCCCAATCAGAGGTCAAGTGGCCAGGGTAAATATTTAAAATGATTTTTAACTAAAAAACGAAAATTGTTTTTATCAGAAATCAACTATTCCAGGTGAAAGCTCCTTGGATATTCGAATGTTTCATAGAAGACGATGAGGATGGAAATTATATTATTCCGAAGTAAGTAAAATTCTCCTAAAAAACATCATTTTAGTACATCGTCAGAAATTCTATGCATCTTCGCAGCATGGAATCTATAGTTTTGGGTGGTACGCATCAAATAGGAGATTATAATGTCAACGTCAACCCGGAGGATTCGAAATTTATTCGAGAAGGATGCGAGCGCCTATACCCATCGATTAACGTAATTTTTAACTTTCATTACAACGACAATATTAAAATGCGCGTAAAAAGAAATGCATGCATAATAAATGTCTTATAGAAAGCTGCACTTCTGAGAGAATGGGTTGGACTTCGTCCAGGAAGAAACGAAATTCGCTTAGAGCCAGAAATCGTGTCCATGCCTGGAAAGGAGGATTTAATGGTATAACTTTCGGCGCTCGTGATACTTGATATACAACAAATTGAAATGTTATTCTAAAAATATTTACGAATTACAGATAATTCATAATTATGGACATGGAGGAAGCGGTGTTACGCTGTGTTGGGGCTGTGCTTTGAATGTTGTTGATATTTTACGGCAGCAACTAAAAATTAAAAACTTATCTAAGTTGTAACTTTTTTGCAGTTATAAATATTTTTATTTTTTGAATTTAAGCATTATTTGTATTTATTTAAATTTATCTTAAATCTGCAAGTATAACTAAACTTTTTATCTGAAAAATTTCCACTATAAATATTTTATGTATTCCATTTTTTTCCATTTTAAATTGATTTGAATTAGTCTTATATATAGTAATCTAATAGAAAGTATTAACAATTCCAAATCTTATCTTTCTATTAGGAATATATTTACAATTTATTAAAACTTGAAGTTTTATTCATTAGTTTCTTATAAGTAATTTTTTCAAATATTGTGTTTTAAAGTAGGCGTGCACACCTACGTGGTTCTTATTGCCAAAAATAAATTGCAGAGATGGATTAGATCTCTACAGATAAGATTGTGTACATGTAGATATACATCTATTACGTTCTTTATTTTTCATACTTCACAAAGCAACAAGATTATGCGAAGATTAAAAGGTTTGAAATACGCAATAAATCAGGTAAAAACAAAAGGTTTATTTATCCATTAGCAGATGTATTACGGAAAATAGCTGATGAGAGCAATGGAAAAATTTTCTTTACGCCTACACTTTAAATTGATCGGTGTAAAAGTATATAAGTAAAAGTATATTTTTTGAAGATTTGATTCAAGCACTGAATCCACTTTCTTTTACTAAACGAAAAAGAAAATGATGGCGATTGATTCTGAACTAATGACGGTTGATGTTGCCTTCAAAAAGACTGGTAAACCAGTCGAAACGACGGTCAATCCTTTAATAAACATTGGACAGCAGAAACCAACAGCGTTTTTTATTCAAAATAGAAAATGGTAGACATAAATTATTTTTAAAGAAAAATAATAGCTCATTTGAGGATTCTGATAATACCTTTGATATGGTCTTTTTATAAGTCATTGATGATTCAAACAGCTAACATTAGTCACACAATAACTTTTTTGCAACACTATTCATCGGTTTGAAAAGGAGTTTCAAGCAAATTGCTCCAGGGAATAAATTTAGAAAAAAATAAGAATAAAATTTTAAAATTATTATAATCGTTTTTTATAAAATTATAAAAATATTTATTTTTAAAAGTTTAGTTCGTACAAAACGTTTTCTACAAAATACACAGTACAACGTACGTAGTTCTATCTAAATAACTATAATTCTGAACATAATAATTCATATGATGGTAATAGCTGCAGGTTTACTAATCACCTGAATACAACTCTCCGTCGTGTCGAAATTACGCACAATAACTTTTTCAACGTGACTGCTGACTAAAAAAATCCACAATACTCGTCCTAACTAAAAGTCCAAGCTTTTCTGGATAAAAAAACTCCAACGAGACGCAAAACACTCGAGAAGGTGAAGAGCAGCAACCTCCTCGCTATAGTTAATTCACTCTCACAAGATAGCGACGTCGGAGCAGGCGCGGAAGTTCTCCTGGGTGCCGCAGCCGAGCTTGCCGGTGCCGTCGGCGCAGGTGCCCCAGTTGTTGCCGCAGGTGTAGTGCCAGCGTAGGACGCAGTGCTGGCAGGTGAGGTTCGGGGGCAGCCTCGCGGGGATGTTGATCAGGCCGAGAATGCCGCCCGCCAAGGGATAGCGACGCGAGCCGTTCGCCAGGTAGATCGGATTCGCGTCGAAGCACTCTTCCGTCTCGAGCTCCATCGTCGAGTTCAGAGGGCAGAGGGAGAACTCGAAGTAGCCCATGTGGTTCGCGGTTATTTCCACCTGCAGGGTGATCTCCTCGCCGGGGGTGTATCTGCGATTTTTTAAGTTAGTTTTAGTACATGCGAATTATTTTTCAAATTTAATCGGCTGTGAAATTTAATAATTTCACGCACTTTTTTGTAGTTTTCTTCCTGTTTACGTAAATGAGAATATCGTAAAGAGTTATTTTAAAAAATCTTATAGTTGAGGTATATATAAAACTCTTATAATCAATAATCATGACATTCCCGCGTAAAAAAAATTAAGTTTGAGCAAAGTTTACCCAAACTTTACTTTGGCATAACTTTACGATAGCATGGCCAACGTTTATTTTTTAAATATTCAGAATGCACAGAAAAAAGGTATATTTATTTCTGAGTAATAATCAGCAGCAGCTTACCTTTGGACAATAGTACCAGTGCCGTATTTCCCACCATTTTCGTTAGGTCTCGGTCTTGGCAATGCATAATCATCACCGCACAATCCGCATTTGCCTTTGTTTTTGCCATATTGAACCTAAAAGATTTAATAAAACTGATTTACCCTAGTGTATATACATTTACCTGCATTCAAATCCGACAATAAAAGGAAGATTCTAAATTTGATTTTTGTAGCAAATAAACTACTTCGCATTATTACTGAAACTTACACCATAGCCGCCGCAGAAATTAGCGTGATCGTTGTAATTTTTCGGCGTGTTGAAACCGTTTCTCCATGCGCCTCCTCTATGAACCGGTTCCGTCAATCTGCCGTGGGCCTCGACGTTCCGCAGATTCAAAGAAATTACGAGCACACTGACAGCTATCAATTTGAATGCCATTTCGATGCCGCTCCTTATGTGCCCCCAGTGGCCGATCGTAACGATTAAAGGCACAATATTCGCGAGGGTATCAGTCGTCGAGTGCAATTACTCACCGCGAGGAGGGACTCCGCTTTTATACAACGACGATCTAGATCGTCGGTATGTTTATGCTTTTGAGATGCCGATCTTTCGCGATAGGCCTTATCTATTGGCAGATTGAGTAAATTTCTTAAAACTCTATTAGACGCGAGGAAGATAAAGTTTCAGGTGGGGAAACCGCGACTTTTTAGTAGGTCGATTGCACCTTAGTTCTCGTAAACGAGCAATGATACTGGAAAAGACGAGGCTGCTTTTTATACGAAAAAGATTAGCTTCTCTTTGATTTCCTCGGCTGAGTTGCGCGGAAATTCCGGTGAACTCTTTCAGCGGAAGTCGCTCTTTTTATTGACACACATTTAGTGCGTCGACGCTTTTGAAACGTAGAGGCGGAATGTTTCACAGGGGACAATACTGTTCGAATGTCTAGAAATGTGGAGGAAATATAAGAGCTTTTAGAGGAAGCGGTTGCCAAAATTAGTAAACTTTGCTAAAGCCAAATATTTAATCGGACAGTGATGCTTGTGAATCACCTGTAAAATGTTCGAAGAAAGAAGAGGAAAAATCAGGAAATTCTTAAATAAATGATAGTTATTTTAAATATGTTGAATCACAGTTAATTTTTAAGTACTTTATATATAAACGTATATATTCTTAAAAAATATCAACTTGATCAATTGATTGATGATTAAACATGGAAATGATATATGAAATAATATATGGAAATGATAACGCAAAATTCAAACTTAGAAATTTAAAAATTCGAGGGTCATTGTACGTTTACAATAATTTAATAAGTAAATATAAATTGTTATTCAAAAGTTTTTTTAATTATGCCGTTCTATAATAAGTACCTTATTATTATTTTTTTTTAGTAATAAACCAGTACAAATATTTATTCATGCAGTCGAACAATCTCTTAAGAAAATAATGTAATTGTAGAAAATGCGAATTTAATATTTAAAAAAATAGCGAAGAAAATGCCCAAGATCAAAATCCATTAATAGATAAAGTAATTGAAATCCATTAGTTGATAAAAAAAATTACGGTCAATGAATTCGACAATCATAAGTTTCATAGAATGTTCACTTTCAAAAACAATGATTGATAAGTAAATAAATCGTTGAATGCTTTTACAACTATTTTAATGGTTTCCTTTGAAATTAAAGTACATCATTTTCTGATTAATGGCCAGTACCTTCATTTACTACAAACTAATTAAAAAGTTTAATGTCGTCATAATATCTAATCAAAGGTGACATCATTCTATTGTCATAACTGCATTAATCATGCTGTAGATGATAACTGCAAAACTTCTTCTGATTCAAAACTTTAATTATTGCATAATTCTTTTATCCAAAAATTATATTAAATAGAAACGGTGATAATCATTACAGTACTACATTTTAAATTCTTAGCTGGAAGTTAGGAAACTAAATTTCTGGAACTAATTTAACTGCCACACCCTAAGGATATTTACAAAAAATTTCAAAGAAATCTGTCGCATTGATATGAAAGTCATCCCCTTACTAAATCCTTTCTCTACCAATAAGTATTAATATAATTTTAATAGATTAATATAATTTTAATAGATTAATATAATTTTAATAGATTAATATAATTTTAATAAAATTATTACGTTCACATTGACATTAAGATTGTTTTAATTCAAGAGAAATAGTAATAGGAGAGTGAAGAATTTTATTATTTAAGGTGTAACTCACGAAATTGTTAAAAAGAAACTATGTCCACCTATCTGGTTTGTCATTGATAAACGTAAACGTTTTAATGGTTTCTTATCAAAATTAATGTATTTCTAGAACATATTTAAAAGTACTTAATCATGCCAATCATGTCAATCCTTTCTTATTTATAATCCAACCAGCTATATTTACTTTCCACGCATGTTTGTTTTTTTAATTCATATTTATTTCTTTTTTACAATTCGTTTTAGCCGTTGCGTATTTAGAATTAGATATATTAAAAAAAATTAATACAGTATTTCCTTCAAAAAATAAAGAAATTAAAAAATAAAAATTATTTAGAAACAACGGATTTTATTATTTGCTAAAAATTGTAGATTTACGAAAAAAATAAAACTTTAAAAGCATTATTTATTTAAGTCGCTTTATAAAAATTTACAAATAAAGGCTATAAAACAGTTATCAATATTATTATATAAAAAAATTATTTAACTTCATTGCCCTTACATAATTAATACTGATTACATTATTTGATTTCAAAGAAGAATATCATTCAATAATCATCAATTTCCTTGAAAAAAAAACAGCACATGTCAATATAAATGTATGTAAGTAACTGATAGCAATATGAAAGGCTAAAAATAAAAAAAAGTACAGAATAAAGTTGAAAAGCGATTGACAGTCATCGTTAGAAGATCTACTTGAGATTAAAAGTGTAACTGAAGGTCTGTGATTGAGAAATTATCTATAAAGAATTATCTGCGATATTGATCGATATTATTATTAATTATTCTTAAATTCGCAAAGCTTAATCAACTAAACTCAATATCGCATTAATATCTAAATTCTACATTGAAGTATGATTAGGAACAAATAAAAAGAATGAGAAGTTTGTTCTTTGAACATATATAGTTACTCCTTAAATATGAATTATAGGATAAAATGAATTGCTCTTTTGATAATATGAATTATGCGTTATTCGAATGAAAATAAGCTTCGATCTATGAACACAATTTCGCTTCTTCGTCCATAATTCATTGAGCAGATTTAGCACTTGCCGAGCATAAATCAAAATTAAATCATTCAACGTCCGATTCTCATATAAACATTTGCCAACTCTATAGTATTATTTCATTTTAGTAAAAATATTACTATTAAATCCTGCTAAACAAAGTAGATACCTCTTTTTCCAAAATTAAAATTTTACTTCATTTATTGTCAAGAAAATAAACGAAACGACTGTAACAAGCTGAAAGTAATCGATAGACAAAAGCTTACGGGAATGGAGTCTATAATTTAAATTAATGCACTTTTATACACAAAACTTGAATTGAAGTAAATAAAAGCGCTGAAGCAGGCCAAATTTTGAGTACCCAATAAATAAAAGCCTTCTCGTTCGAAAAATGAACTCTATTACAGCAAACATAAAAGGAAGTAGATAAAGACGAGTACATTCAGCCAAGTTTCATCGTCGTAGATTTCCTCTCGGCCTTTATTTTGCATCGGAAAACGGAACATCCTCTTTCCGAAATATGACATAGCACACGTATACATAAATTACGGCGAACTTGGCACGCTGCATTATTACGCTCATCCAATAATCGTTGCATTATCGATTGAATTCTCGAAGCGCGCGGCAACTAGTTTTAAAATTATTGGACGGCGCGACGATGCACTGCGCATCGCGAACCCATATATATATGTACACATGTATCTATATGCATGTCACTCGTTAAAATATCTGAATCCCTGATGGTATCATGTACAGCATCGGGATTCGGGATGCAAAAAACAACGGACTCCTAGTTCCGGGGAGATTTCCCTAGAATCTCGCCCGGCAGACTGGCCTGGTTTCGGCAGCTGCCGAGAGCGGATCCTCCTTATCTCCGCGAACGAAGACAGGATGTGAGCCAAACGCTCAGGGACACCGCGATGATTCTCGCCAATCCCGGCGATATGTGACTGAAACAACGTGGCCAAACATGTGGTTGAGTATAATTTCCGCTTGATTATCGTGTCTAGCTGCTTTGTTTACATGCAACTCACATAACCTGCGAGTGTGACCTAACCTTATCCGCGTCCTTCGTCATCCGTCACATCATGCACGTACGTCAAGTCGTCAAGCATCTCCGCATCTGTCTAACTTTTCTGCACTTTTCCGAGGATTCTTGACAGAAGGGAGGCTTCCGATTATGACGTAGAATTTTGATTGGATTTTCTGCGCGATATAATGCTTAGGTTGAGTCCATGTATAGATAATATCTTCCGGTATTATGAGGGGACCTGGAGCTTCTCTGAATATTAAAGTTTTGTTTTTGTATGCTAATTTTTTTTGTTAGTCATGCATGTTTTCTGTGGGCGTTCGCGTTTAGAACCATTCTTGCGACAGCAGTAGTCTTTTTACTTCTGAATAAAAGTTTTCTGCACTAGTTTAATTTATTGTTCCTTTTAGACTAGTAAAGATTATTTACTGCAGTAAATTATTAATGTTTTTGAAGAAATGATTATCGTTTTTACTGTTTCAAGAAATTTACAAGTAAAGTAAAATTTTCCACTAAACTTATCTTACATTTCATTCTTAAAATGTCACTTAAAATTATAAAATCAAAGCGTAGGCAATTAACACTTCAAAATTATGCTTCATTTCAAATTATAAATAGATTAATGTTGTGTTATGTATCTTATACTAAAATTTATTATTATTTTTATTTTAGACAACAAAATGTTTCGATGGTCGACAGTGCTATCGGGGGTCTTTTTGGCCCTCTCGATGGTCCTGTCCTTTAGTAAACTTGTAATGCTGGCATCTGGAAATGGAAGCAATGGAGATATTACAGAAGCAGACCAATGGTTGTCTGAAATTGGGCTTAAACAATATCGGCCTCTATTCAAACAAGCAGGTATGTAAATTTTTAGACATTTTGAAGTTTAAAAACATCCATTGATTTAAAGATTTATTTCTTTTTTTTTACTACAAAAATAACGCACAATTTTTAATACTAATCTAAATAATGCAGGTTATTTACTGCAATTTTATGTTATGTGAAACTTAATAAAGCTTAATAATTATAATTTTGATAGTTATTTCTAGAATATAAATAATCTTGAATTTAAAATTCAAATGAAATATTGATATTGTATTTTAACTGATATTTCTGGTTGCAATTAAATTCCAATAACCTGACAAGAAGATTCATTTTTTGGCCTTTTCCCAAATTCCAATAAGAGAAAATGCTTACAGGTTACCCTAAAATCAAATTTATGTTTACCTTTGCTCTTAATAAATAGTTCAATTAAACTTAATTATTATTAATTCTAAAATTTATTTTTTTAAATTTTCAAGTTATATAATATGTATTTGTTGTAATGTAATGTTATCTAATAAATACAAAGATTAATTACCTTCTTTAAATACTTGTACCTTTGCATTTGCTTCAGTCTTAATTTAAGGTGTCTCATTAATATCTGAAATCATTTTTAGTCATTCTTACTGCCATTTTATTACAATATTGATAGGCAAACTTGTTTCTAGCATTCTAACACTGGTTTTTGCATTTTCTAATGGAACCAAATCGCAAGCTCTTTGTTCCTTTTAAACATTAGAAAACTACAACTTTATACAAGGTGCAAATTTATTGTTCTTTATACAGCTATTTTTGTTCTTCGCAATATTTTATCTTTATGTTTTCTTAAAACAACATTATAATCGATTAGTATTTATTTTATCTGTATACTTAAAAGATCATAAATCACAAAGATTTATTTGTATTTTCAATTGTTTAAAGCTTTTTTTATGTTGTCATTTAAAGTTAGTAACATTAGCTTTTTGTGAGTTGGACTTACATAATTTACAAAGTAACCAAACTTTAATAGTGAAGATACACTGTTGCTTATTTCACTTTGTAAAGTACTTAATAAACAACAAACAATTTCTATTCCTTCAGAACATTTAACAACATATATAGAATTTTTTTAAATACTTATACCTTTAATGCAAGAAACTGTTAAATTTGGAATTGAAATTAATCTAAATCATTTATTGCAAAAGTGCAGTTTCAAAAAAAATTCAAAAGTTGAAGGTTCCCTTTTTTAAATCAACCATCCAGTTTCACAGATTTTCTGTTCCATTGTTAACTATTATTCAGTGCATTTAAAAAATAAAAAAATTTTTAAGGTCTGGTATGGTTTTTATGTGGTCTAACGTTTTGTTGTGTTAGAAGTATGACTTCTATAAAATTTTATTGAAGGAATAGTTCAATGTGTGATAAAAATAATTTTGTATTAAATATAAGTTCTAATCAACAAATCTTATAAAATTAGAATTTAAGTTTTAAAATTTAATATTGATTTATCAAGCAAAAATAAATCTTAGAATATACCTCTTTTTTTTCTAAATTGATAACGAAATTGTTTAATTCTACGAATGAAAAATGTTTAATTCTACATTTACATTATTGATAGGTATCTTACGAAGCAGAAAATGGATTTTAAATTTATTGAACTTACTCTGCAGACGTTTTCTACGTCAAGCTTACACGTAGTTAACGATAGAAGGCTGCGTATTTAAATGAAAAAAGCGTTTAGTAAAATAAAAATTTTTTAATTTAATTGAATATTTTATGACAAAAATAAAAAATTTTTAATCAATACTTATTAAAAAAGACGGTTTATGTGGTCTTTATTTGTTGTTATTATTTGAAATTCATTTGTTAAATATAGTGATGACTATTATTGAAAGAAGGCATAATATATATGATTACTAAGCTTTCGTTTGCTTTTGAGAGTTTTGAAAATACAAAGAATTTTTGTACGAAATTTTTGTTCCTACAAATAAAATTTATAAACTTATAATAAGATTCATTCAACTCTATATTTTCACGTCATGATTGATGTTATATAATAATGTGCATAAAACGCGTAGTTAATTACTTTAAAATCTTTTGTTTTATATTTTCAAGTGAACAATTAACGAAGAACTTTGCTTAATTAAAAGGCGTTTCGGAGAAATTTATTACATCCATCTCGCGTATAAATCACAATTCTATTTGGTTTTTTAGAATAATTACTTAAAAAGTTCTCGAACATTAAAGCTCGTAATTTCTTGGGTCTTAAAAATGCATCAATTTAAACTTATACCTTGTGGTAATTTTATATAATAGCACGATTATATATAACAAAAAGTTAGATATTCAAAAGTTTTGGTGCATCCTGTACTGAATCTAAATCTCATAAGTTCAAACTGGCTATTTATTTCCAAAAAACATATTTCTATTCCAAATAAAAAAACTCGCATCTGCAACAATAACCCCTGAACAACAAAGTCCTTTGCCACCAACCTAATAAATTCCACCTGCAGGGGTTAAAATCCTGCCAGAGACTTCAGACAGTAAGAAGTGGTCTCGGAGACTCGGAGCCGTGTGTTCGTTCGTGTGCACGCGAGCTCAAAACTCGCCTCTGCCGGGCTCAAATTGACCGATAAGACACTCACGGCCGAGTAGTCACGTCGGCCTCCTTCCAGCCGACTCGGCTGTGTTGGTGAGTGGGTGAACCACCGGTAGGCTTACCCCGGGCCTCGCTTATTGGCGGCGGCCTCGGAATTGCGCGCCAGCTGCTGCGGTCCTCGTATTTAGCTGTGTATGAGGAGGAGAGCCTTTGACGCGAATTTAGCAGGGAAATGATCTGATTTAATCGAACGTAATAGAGTGGCCTGCTTATCCTAAATTGGTCCAGGAGGGCTGTTTTAGTTTTGTACTGCGTCATGAAGCTTTTGTTAATATTATATATATTTTTTTGCAGTAAAACGACGATATATAAGAGAAGAAATAATATTTGTTCAACCTAGTCGTTTAATTTGGATCTGAAAATATGTACTTCTAAATCCATTTACATTAAAGATTTAATCATCTGCATGGTGTAGAAACAGTATCGAAAGAATTGGAAAACTGTGGAAATTTTTATGTTAAGAGATGATAAACTTAACAAGTGCATTGTTGCAAAATGAAAAAAATTTTTGAATAGATAATCCGAAAAAGAAGCATTACTATGCCATATTGTAAATTACGGGTAAAGTTCGATTTAAGCCGTGGCAAATTGAGTAGTTTCAAAATCAATACGGATTAGCGTCAAAAATCGCATAATATCAAAGTTCTAATGTTGAAGTTTTGGATTAAAGCATTATGTAAATTTTAACTGAACGTGAACTGTAACGTAACTAAATTTTAATAACTTTTTACTAAAATTCTTTAATAATTCACTTAGAACTTTTAGTTAGGCTCAAAGTTTTGATAAATGAAACATTTGAATAACTGAAAGATTTTGTATCCAAGTTTTTACTCAAAGGAAGAGCTAAGTCGTTTACTATGGTTTTATAAATTTTTTACGATGATTTTCTTTGTGCGTCAAAAATCTGCTTCGTTTTTTAGAGTCCAGAGACTAAGGCTCTTAGACGTGACTTCTTTTGAATTGAAGAACGATGTCCTGCGGCTTATTCAAATCTGTGACCCAGACTGGATATTTCTTGTCTTTTAAGAGCCTCACATTAAAATTTAACAACCAAAAAGAATCTAGTCTGCATTCATTTTTTCTTTCATATTGTGTCTAATATTGCTTAACTGAAATGAATTCAACTTTCTCTTTAAACAAAGTTTCATATTTATTTTCTTAAATTATTATGTTCGTAAGTAAGTAAAGTATTGAGAGTAAATTTCAGGATCTTAATTTTTGCAATTAAATTTAGAGTAATACGTTTCTGTGCAATGTTAATCGGTATAGATACTATTTGGGTTTCATCTGCCTTAGTTTCAATCATTTACATATTGGATAGAAGATACAATATTGTGCGAAAACTAAAATACACTCAGGAAGTTCAGTTGCACAGAATTACTTTGGACTAATAAAGCTACAAGGAAAATAAATATACTTTGTATCGAATATTTTGTGTCTTAGGAGTAATATTACAATTTACACGTTTATATTGACCAATTTATATTTAGAACTATATTACATCAACCATATTACCTTCCGTACATTAGGGTTTGGCACAAGCTATGTATCTTAACTGTTAATATACAGCCACTCGATCTAATATTGGCAGTAAATTACTAATATAGCCATCCAATCCGAATTATTACGTTAATTACTAACGCATGTGATATTTGCTTCACTGCTTTTATTAGTACATCTATAATATCCCTCTTTAAAATCTAAAAGAACTTTACCAATTGCAACCCAACTTCCTCGCCATCGTACCCAATATAATCGCATCTCTCCTTTATTCACCGAATCTTGCACACTCGCTCAACCGCCCTTCAAATCGAAAGCGCACTTAAAAAAACCAGCAAAAAAGCCAATCTTGCCAGCCTGGCGCGGTGCGCGCGTAATGTCCCCCGAGATGAAATAACGAATGCACCAGCCGCGATCGAGTCGATATATATTCCCTTCCGGGCGCGTGTCCCGCGAGCATCGTGCCTTATACGTTATAGGCCGCGCCTCGCCGCCGACGACGACAGCTACCCGGGATTTATGCCGTCCGAGAGAGAGAGAGCCCAGAACTAAGCCGGAAGGAACGTACTTTGCTTCTTGGAAAAGCCGGAGAAATATGCTTTCTGAGCAGGCCGACTCGCGCGCTGAATGAGAATGTGCGAGGAGAAGTCTTTGCTTTTGCAAATGCTGGGATGTGCTGCTTGCTTTACGCTTTGTAGAGAGTTTTTTGTTTTAGACTTTCAGTTTCTTATTATTTAGAGATATTTCTCTGTTTGCGAGGAATTATTGTATTTCATTGCTTATATTAAATTTGATGAAATTGATAATGAAAGATCAATCAAAATAGTATATGTATATTTGTGATATATAATCTTATCATGCGGCAATCTTACATGCTTATATATATGCTTCTAGATACATTTGATTATACAAAACTTATCTGATTTCGTTGCAAAGAGTCAAACCTCTGCGTATACAGATAACTATATACAATTATATATTTTGCTATAATGTTCTACTATTGGACATCCAATCTTGCATATAAAATTGGTCAACAGCGAAACTCAAAACTTTATTATCCAACCAAGAATACTCAATATTTCACACCGATTTTTTCTACTGCCTTTCCCATAAGTGTAAAAATTCTTTCGAACCTAAAAAGTATCAAATTTAACCGCAAAACAACTCGAGAGCCAACACTCATTTCCCCAACGTTCACAAAGAAAAAGCAAAATAACAATCCCCGGAGCCGTTAACTCCTCGCGTCCCCGCGGCAAACTCAATGAAAACGAATCCACGCTTCGGCTGTAAAACACGGCGGGCAGCCATCGGTCTGGAAAAGCACGCGCTTAATTCCAGTGTGAAAGAAACAATTTCGACGAATAATTTCGGCCAACAGCGCCCGAAAGAGCGGCGGGAGGAGAGCGCGAGAAGGAACAAGCGTGCATGCACTCGACTCGACGCGCGAAGAACCAGGTCAAAGCGCAAACCTCCCCCTCGGCCCCCGTCGCATCCCGTTCGTTCCTCTCGGCGCGTCGAAATTAAAATCCCCTGCAAAACCCGCACACATACACGCCCGCGACGAAGAGAAGCGGAGAGAAAAAAAGAGGGGCGACGGAAAGGGCCGGTATAGAGTCAAATCGAGTGGCTGCGAAACGACTGGGCGCTCGTAAATTCTCCTCTGGCGCTGCCCGCTTCCAATTCATAACGGCCTCCCGTCGTCCTCCCGCCGTTTATTTTATTATACGGGCGCGCAAAAAAAAACAGAGAAGCGCGCCGTTGTCGCTCGTTACTCTTGCGACGGAATATGGCTCTCTCGGCCGTTAAAATGACTTTCACTGCTAACGAGGGGCTGATTAGCGTTGGCCGCGCGAACGAAGTTTGGGCTTTAACGGCGCCGCGCGCGACTTAATACGGCTTCGATGAATAATAACCCCTTTTTTCATTGCCGAGTAATTAATGCCCGAAGTTTATGTCCGAGTAAAACGACAGTCGGACCTCGCAAATCAAACCGATTCTTCTCCAAGCACCGTTTAACCCCAATGTTCGAAATGGCTTTGGGGGGGCTAATTGAAAAAATTTCCCACCCCGGTCGTCCCCGCGTGTAGTCGAGATAACGTTTTTGAAAGTTTTCGAGGCCGCGATAAGGGAAAACGTGCCTGCGGTGGAGATGGAAAGCAGGTTTCGCTAATTACAGAAGTTTCGGAAAGAAGCTCGGATCGGAGGGGGCAGGCAGGACAAAAAGCTTGTTACCTTTATATTTGCTCTGCAAGCGGAGAGTAACAAAAGGCAGCGAAGGAAGAGGAAGCTCTTTATACTTTGCGAGTGTCTATAGCGCACCGCTGTTGCGAATAGTTTTTCCACTCGCGTCGTCGTCGTGCTTTATTTGCGTGAAATTTCAATTTAACTTTTACGACGTTATCGTTTGTCGTTGCCGACTGTTGAAAATTGTTCGGCTATGAATTTTGTAAAAAAAAAAAAAGATCTCGCGATCTTGTTTTTCGGTTGTTTGGAAATGGTGCATTTATTCAAATCGACGGAGACGTACAATGAGGCTCCAGCTCATATACAAATTTAGTGAAACGAAAATGCATTTAATAATCGAATTAAACGCTTGGAAAATCAATTCTAATGAAAATTAAATAAATAAAGGTTTATTTATTCTTTCTATTTTTTTGCCCTTTTTCACATTGAACGCAAGCATTATTGCAATAAAAAAATGATCCATTAAAAAAATTTCACTTCACATTTGAATCAAATTATTCGACAATTCAATTTTACAAAAACGAGTACGGTAAAAAATTACATTCAAATCAGTTTTCAATGGTTCAATTCTCACTTTTCTTCGAACCAATGTAACTCAAATTGATTTTTATTTTTTCTACTGCAGCATCGCTAATTCTGTTCACAATACACCGCTATTCCAATTGCGCTGTTTCAATACCGCTCCGCGCGCAGAAAGAGCAAACAAATAAACCCCATTCTTACCGCGTCACCTCAGAAGACCGTTTCACTTATTCAACTATACCCACTCCTTACAGCCGCAGCGGCGCATTAAAAAAACAAAAAGCCTCGACAAAGCTCGACGAATACAATAAAAGGCCGCACTCCAGAATGACAAATAACCTATACGTATATAGATATATATACATCGTCGACCTTCGCGAAAGTTTCCCTCGTTTCGCCGCGGAACGTCGGGCCAAAATGCGCGCCCCTCCGTAAAGTGCCCCGTCGACGTATCTGGGAAGAGCTAATAAAATTGGCAACGCCGAGGCACATAAAACCCTAATCGGCCGCCGCGCGAACCGAGGATATCGAACGACGAGGATGCGATAAACATTGACAGGGGGGGGGGGCGCTTGAAAAATCGATTAATGTCCCTGGCGACCGGGGCCGAGAGCCGGAAAAGTCGCGCCGTCCTCCCCAGCTGACGCGGCCGGGGCTGAATTGACCGTAAAAAGAACTTTGGAAGAATTGAGCTTCTTTTAATCGGCCTGTCGATCCCGAGTTGAGTGAATTTTGCAGGATTCTCGGCAGCGAAAAATTCGCGTGTTTAATCGTTTTGCTTGAGAAGTGATGATTAAATATTAGTTTTTTGGTTCAAATTGTGACGCAGCTTGTTAGACTGTTAAATTTCTTTAGAGTAATTTAATTACTTTAAGGAGCAAATTCAAAGTTTCTCAGGAAATATTAGTTTACAGTTTTAGCAAACTACTTTAGACGAATATTTTGCTATGCTCTTGTAGACTGGAATTGTTAATAAGTGTATTACCGTTAGATATTTCTACGTACATCTCTTTAAAAGTGAAAAACCATTAACTCTGACAATCTGTATCGGTTTGCTTACTGTTTTAATACTAAAATCTGAAACGGTAAGCAAAATTCGGTCTAACGGTTAAATTTTAATTTTCAATTAGGAAAAAATAAGTTACGTACACCAGCTTTTTTTTTAACAAGTAATTTAATTTTTTAATTATTATCAGGTGGAAAGAGTATACAGCTGTTTGCAAAGTAGAAAGGAAGAGAGCTTGCTCGGACACGAATTCGAGCAAAGATTTAATGTAATTAAAAAGCTAGCAGGACTGTGTATATAATATGCTTTGTGTGCACGTCTGAAAAAATTTTTTGTCGTCTAAGATTGCGAAACTTTTATTAATTTTTCAATGATTTAAAATTACAAGCGAACGGTTTTATAAAGTTCACTTATTTCGTCCAATTATAAAATATCTTCTTGAAAAAGTTGATTTAATTTATAATTTTTTTAGGTAAGATTAATTTTCTTACTCGTGTTTCGGATAAAAGGCTTCGAAAAGTTTATTAATTAAATCTGAAAATTGGTTCGAAGTTTTGCTCGCTCCGTTACAAGTTTCAAATCTTCGTAACTCAATTTTTAAAAATATTCTACTTGAACTCTAAAAATATTTAAATCTCTTTCAATTCACGTTAATCACCGCAGTCTAATTTATTTCAGACTATCCCAACATTTTTTACAACTAAGCGGTCGTGCACATATAACGAACCGCCTCCGTGTCTTTTCCAATAAACCCCAATTTTCCGCCACAGTTTCTCCCAAATCTCCACAAGTATAACAGTTCACGTTCCAAATTCCCAGCAGCATCGCACACGTCAGCAAACGACTAATGCATCGAAGAACCTTCCTCTCCGCTCGACGCAGAACCCGCAACTCCTCGAAACTGCAACGAACCCCCGAAAAACCAGCCTCTGCCCCATTCTCCTCTCGAAAAATCTCCCGGAAAAAAGCCCGGCCCGATAATCCAAGCCAGTGCTCTTGTAATCTCTGTCCGCGCATATCCGGCAGTGCCCCATCCCCAGGCTCGTTTTTCGCGCTAGAAGGGAGAGAGAGAGAGAGAGGGCACCCCCGCAGACGACGAAACCGCTGGCCGGGGTTGGCCTGCCGCCTCGGTGGTGGGGGGGCGCCGAGACTCGCGCGCGCTCTCGCCGAGAGACTGCATGCAGTCGACTGCCGTGGCTCTCGGCCGGCGCACCGCAGCCAGTCCGCAACTACTTGCGCCCGCGCGCCTTTTTCTTCCACCGCCGCGAGTAGCCTGCTCTTTTGTTTTCTCTCTCTCTTTCCTCCCTCGCCTCTACTGCCGGGGATGAAGAGGAGGCCGACGCGGGACTTGGTTTAGGTGAAGAGGCCGCCTGGAGAGGGTTTGATTGTTGGTCGAGAGGCTTTTTGCGCGAGTGCGATTTCACGCGGCGCGCGGCCCGAATTGTAATCCGCGCTTTTCGCCTCTGCGCTCTTTTCGCGAAGCCGAAAGATCGCTTTCGCGCGCACACCTTGTAGGTATATAATGTCAATGTCGCTTTGTTTTTCTTTTTATTTTTTTTAACCGTAAGTCGGGGAAGTGAGGGGTTGGTCGATTTATGGATGCGACGGGTTTTGTATAATCTGTTTTGCAAAGTTAATTAGGGTAATGCTTTGTTTAGCTTTGTACTGTTGACACATTTTAAGGTCTTATTATGTTAGTTGTAACGAGGAAGTTTTATCTTAATCGTGCGTTAAACTTCAGACGCTTTTTTTTAAATTTCATTAAAAATTTGTCTGAGCTGCGAAGATGTTTGAAAGACTTTTTTTAAGTGATATATAAGAAAAAAGAGGCTCGGGAAACTTAAAAGATCAAAAGACGGTGGAAATTTTTTAGAAGATCGTAGAGCTTTTAAAAAATGATTTACAAATTAAATAAAATTTTTGGGCAATTCTATTAGTTCAAGTTTTAGTGGAGTTAATGCTTGATTTAATCTTTTCTCATATAGTATTGCCGTTTTTCGAAAAATTAACCCGTGCGACTGTAAATCAATCTTGGATTAGCTCTGTGTTCTAGAATCGAATGCTCGTTTACATAAATATTTTGGCAATCTAACTAATTGATTAGGCAAACGTATCTTAATAAACTTATTATAGCCCGTTCCTATTCTACGATAACGATAACCAGGTTCGTGCGAATGCTAAAGAGTAAGTAATTTACGCCAACTTTATGCTAATTACTACCCACATGAATGCATTTATTCAACTTTCTACATATCACAGTCACTAAAGCTCCGAAAGCAATTTCGTTTACCTTCGAGTGCACATTTTCTAACAAAAAAAAAAAAAACTAAATTTCGACAACACTTTTGAACAGCTTTCTCTCCAATTCTTTTTGCGTTCTGTCATTTTATTACGAAAAAAGGTGCGCCCGGGCTCTCTTCCTTCCACCGGCGAGGGCGTGGCGTTCGAAAAAAAAAAAAAAAGCCGACAAGAAAACAAAACCATCATCGTTTATTTCTGAGGCTCGCTCCGACTCCCGCCGCGTTAAAAGCATCGTCAAAGTAAAGCGACACTCGCGGTGTACAGCGTGAACGATCGCATCAGCGCGCGCCTCTCTGCAAAGCCGGTGAGCCGATCAGCTGACGATCCAATTCCTCGGCGGCGGAAAGAAACAGAGAGAGAGAGGAGGATGCCGGAGTTTCGCGCGGGGGGTGAAAAAGCCGAGAGAGAGAGAGACGAACGAGGGTAGACAAGACGGATCGCTTGACCGCCGAGCTTGTAAAACTTTATCGAGTGGAAGAATAGACTTTTTCCCGCCGAGCGGCTCACTCGTCGGACGGTAATCGCGTTGCGACAATCGCCCGCTCCGCTGCATTCGTCTTTATTTTTCGCGCGACTTGACGGATCGCGCGCAGCTGATAATCGGGTTTTTCCGCGACGGAAGCGAGAAAATAAATAGACGCCTTTTTCGCGAGCCGACGGAGAGGCATAATGGAGTTTTTTTGTTATCGCGCGAATTATGCGCTATTATGTTGTTTGTCTAATTACGCCTGACGGTTCTCCAAGTATTTATGGTGCTTTATCGTGCAATAATTTGTTAAGAATGTACGAACGATTTAGATAAAATGGCATTTTTGTAAAACTTGTTAGGAGAGTATTGTGCTTTGTAGTCTCAGATTTTACTTCAACTGTGTGCCCGCTTTTTTTGGCTACAATTTAAGAAAGATCGACGTTTGTATATTACCACTTTATAACAGGCCGAGTAAACGTGACTTTCTTCATACTTTTATATGTAGTACAAACGTGTGCCAACATCACAGAAAAATATAAGACCAAGAAGTACGGAGTACTTTCCTAGTTAGCATTCCATTTTTAATTAACTTCTTCAATCATTTTCAAAGGGTTCAACCCTCCGTGCATCAACTGAAAAGCATTGAGAGCTGCGACAATGAAAAGAACTTGGCTACAAATTTAACAAATTGATTTTGCTTCAAAGGAATAATTGACCCAAAACAAAGGCAATCGCGCAACAAAAGAAATTTCCTACTTCCAGATAATTTGCCACATTTGCCACTTTGATACAAAATTACACTTTCCGCAGAAAAAAGTAAACTGTTCCCTCCCACGCGATAGGCTTCTTAATCAATCCCAACTTTCTAAAGTTTCATCCAAACATTCGAAATACCGCAGCAAACTTCGTCCAACGCCAGACGCAGCTAAAACCCTTAAATCTTCGCCTCTAACTCCCCCCGTTCAAAAGTCAATATCCCAAGCCCATTAATCGCAGCCTTAAACTCTTCCCCGCGATTCGCAAGAGTCGGGGGGGCAGGGCAGCAGCGCTCGAAAAACCGGCCGCGTCTAATCCACTTTCCCGCGGCGTGTCCAAGGCAAACGAAAATGCCCGTATAGCCTTCGCAGTTCGTTAGCTCGCGAAGCGAGAGAGAGAGAAAAAGCATCCCGGCCCGGCTGCACAACGCGGGTAAAAATAAGCGGGCGGTAGGCTCGCGTGATCGGGGATCCGGCGCCGGGTCTCGGATTCGCGTACGGCGCACGTAGACGCGTACGCGCGGGGGGGCAAACCCCGAAAACTCTCTCGGCGCGCAAAGCTGAGGTCACGGTTCGTTTCGGCTGCATAAAGGCCGGATTGACGTCAGTCGCTGGCATGCCGCGCGCGGTGCCGAGGATTCCGTGCGCCGGGCCGGTGGCATCGCCGGCGAGGGGACGCGAGGCTCCTTCGTTTCTTTTTTTTTTTTAGATGGGAGGAATCGCTGGTTCCTGCAGGTTGGACGCTCTGGATCGGAAAATTGGCCCGACGGCTCGCGGTTGGATATTAGGGTCAGAGCTGGGTTTTAAACTTGGGCATTGTGCGGATAACGAGGATTCGCTTTGCAATTGTAGGAGTATTCTTGGAAGGTTGATGGAGGTTTAAAAGAGGCTCGTGAAATTGGTTTTTTTTTTTATTATTTTCGGGAGACGCCAATGCATAAAGATTGAAAATGCAAACTTGGGATTGACGGATCGAGGAAAACAGGGTAACAGCCTTATGTAAATTTTCAAGGAATGCGACTCTATTAATTATTGAATCGATTCGAAATAGTTTTCTTGATAAGATTCTTTATTACTTTTTGAGATAAATTGCAGATGATTAAAAAAAAATGAACAAGCCATGCTTATCAATTCTCAAATCTATAAGTGAACCAGCTATTAAAAACAAAGAGCCCGCTGTTAAAATAGTTTACAGAAGCGAGGACTTAAAAATCGCGAAGAATCGACCCGCGATTGCGCGTATTTTTACCACGCAAAAGCACGAACGTCAATTATGAAGGCAGAACCTGCACTATTTTCGAAATCTGATGCGAAAGACGCCAAAATATATTTCTGACAACGGCAGTTTTTGAAACAATGTGACTTAATCTCGCCTTTAAAAGGTCTCCACTTTCCGGTGACCCATTATTTTAAAAAAAATTTCATTGTTTTTCTCAAGGGGAGACTTAAACGGTAGCCGAAGACACACCTACAACAGCTTTGGGTTTATAGTCTTGCGTATCCTTTGTCCGTTTAATACTCTATTTAAATTTCCGACCCAACAATCGCCGAGCTTTACGAATACTCAGCGCCGTCTTCTGTTTACTGTGCCGCCGCGGGTTATGCTGCAATCATGTCTAAATGAGGGAATAATTTATTGAGCGAGTCGAGCTTTCGCTTCGGAAATCTCGCGTTACGACCCAGTAAAGAGCAACGACGATTATTTGAATTATTTTTTTCACGGATATATCCGTAATTCGGTAATTAAACGCTGCAGATCAATGAAATTTAGTATTATTATGCCCGCGAATTCCAGATAATTTACTGAATAACCAGCATTGGTCAGATATTTCATTGAATAACACCGAGCCGTTGCAATTCAGTTTGTAACAAGTGAGAAATTCGGAGGCACAAAGTTCGCTGGATTACACAGTTCGGCTTTTATAGAGAAAAAGTTTTTTATAGGCATATTCTCCGGGACATTTGGAGAAGCAGAGTTATCGACGTCTATATCAATGTCAAATTTTATCGAATATCCTGAAAATAGCTCTAAAAGACTTCGGTAACTGCCTTGCGAAGATCAGTTAACTGTGCCGTGTAAAGCGAAGCGCAAAAAGTTTTCTATTTCTAGTCCCGCTAATAACGCGTTCTTTCGCAGAACTATATATTCCCCCTTTGAACTTTTTCATTTGAGAATCCGAAAATATTATTGAAGACACGAGACTCGGCCGCTGCGACTCGCATAATATTAGCATTTCTAAAGTGCCTGAAACGCGATTATTCCTTGAACAGGATAAAATTTGGAGAACGTATTATACATAACACTGCCTGTTCTCCTTTATCTATGCACATTTTGCGCTTGTGGCAGTTCTATCTTGAAAATTTATTATGAAAATTTATGACTGACCTTTAGAAAATGAAAATATGTATAACCGCACTTATGAGATCCGGTTTAAAAATAGTTTAGTCGCGCGAATTCTTCTCGGTGATCTCCTTTTTATTTCTTTTTGCAACTTTTGATAGTTTTGAATTTGAAAGATTAGTAACGGCAAATAAATGCTAATTTACAGTATTTGTGAAAGATTTCTTTTACAAAATGCCGTATAAAAAAGTCGATAATGAATTTTCGATTCTTTCTTCTTTTTTTTTCAAAGAAAAAGCTGATAATAATTTTTTCCACGGCGGAAATATAAATTTCCGAGTCCTCGCCGACGCAAAGTGCAATCCGATTTCCATCTCCGTGGAGAACTCGGAAAGTTTATTTCAATGCGAAAAGTGGCAGCGACTTACTTTGCTTTTATAACTTTTTACCATATTTTTAAAGATTTTTATCATTTTTATTACGGCCTTGTATAGCATTACTATCAAATCGCGATTTTTTCATTTCCACGTTCATTTGGAACAACGAAAAGTAATTTGAATTCAGCGTCGACCCGTTCCTTCTTTATATTCAAATTTCATAAATTGTACTACAGTACAAAAGCTGTCGTTCGCATTTTTAAGCCAAAGTAAAAGCTCATGAATAATACAATTTATACACTAAAATTACGCCCTTGTTTACCGATCTCCCCCGGCCGGATATTTTAATGAAATTTTAATGGAAATCGGATTAAAGTATATATATCGCGAAACGCGACAAATGCTAATGAAACGCGGAGTGCCTTAAAATTTAAACCGAGCACCGGCGCGCAGATGCCGCGTTTGATCGTAATTAATTCCGATGGCAGCCGGTCTTCGGAGAATATCCAATTAGGCGGGGGGTCTCATTCGTACTGTGATAAATATACATCGGGGGATCGCGAACGGATAACGCGTCGATGAATGTCGCGCGAAATTTCGTGCCTCGGCCGATTTAATGAAATTTTCGAACGGCGCGGCCGCAATTGATTGCTTACTTTTTACTTCGCGGGAATATCGCGGGGAGTCTGAATAGCGGCGCGTGTAAGTTCATTAATCTCAGGTATCGACAGTCGCGGCTCGCCGGACATTTACGTGTAACGCAATAAGAGACGAAACTCGCGGCGAACGGGCCGGAAATTAATACGGCTTTATAAATAGGTTACGATCAGTCCGCGATGGTCAGAAAACAAGTTAACGAGTCGCAGATGTTTAACTTAAAGTTCATTAAAGAGTAATTTTTAAATTTAATTGGGCTATAAATTTTTTTTATATTGTTTTTAAAAATATGAGTATTATAATGCGGGTCTGGAAAATGTGTTCGAGCACAGTTGATTTTTTAATTTCACCCTTCCTCCGAAAGGTCAAAGTTGTTATACTCACTTTGGTTACAGAACATAGCATTTATATTTTAATATTTTACGTTAAAAGAAACTTTTAAAATAATGAAATATTAAATAAAATGCGTGCGTAATGAAATATTAATAAAATGATTTGAAACTTTTGAAAGCGAAAAGTCCGTATTTGATCATCTCTCAGCTGAACGATGCCACTTTCAGGATTATAAAAAGGATCCTCAACAACCCGTTCATCCCGACTCGGAAAACTAGACCACTTAGCTATCGCCAGCCGCTTCCAGCTTTAAAAATAGTTCCAATTTCCAGCCCTCGTCCGCCGGCAAAATTACCGATCCAGCTCGTTATATCCCTGCCGTCTGTCCGTCGCAAAAAAAAAAAGAAGCGACGCGCGTACGAAATAAAAAAGGGGCGCGGGGAAGAAGCGGCGTTCGACCGGTAATTTCGGCTCTGACCTCGTTCGCGGGAGACACGAGAGAAAAATCCGTAGGCGGCAAATTGAAATACCGTCGCGAAATCGATTTCTCCCACACAGCCGCGAGAGAGAGAGAGAGAGTCCATAAAGCAGTGCGCGGTGCGCGTTTTCCCGGCGCGATTGGCAGCCGCGCCGGGGCACGTATCGCGTGCGAACGCCGTAGCACCGTTCTCGCATAGCTAATCCCGGCTCTCTCGGTGTGACGCGCGAGAACTGCGCTCTGCCCCGCTGGAAAACCTGGCTGCTTCGCCCTTGTTTCGGCCTTTTAGTCGATTACCCGCACACGATGCTTGTTTTTAAATGAGCCTTCGACCCTTTCGGCCGGCGGAGTTTCGAGGCAGTGCATATATTGGGTTTTAGTTCGATGGAGTTTTTGGAATTTCAAGCGGAGAGAGAGAGAGCGTCTTCCTTTCACGGAAATTCAGAACTCTAGAAGTTTTAAGCTCGACGTTTAAAATTTTAAATTCGGCTCGTAGCCACATGTTACGTGACTATAAAGTTTTGCGCGCTTTTTGTTGGATGGAATTTTAATTCGTTGGAAAAAGGCTTCGAAATATTGAGGTATCTGCAGTTACAATTTCGTGTAAGTTTACTTTAGCCTTCGATTATTGAAAAATTCTATAAATAAAAGAACAAAGGGTTCTAACACTAACAGTTATTTTAAAAATAGATTTTTTTTACGTTTGCGCAGTTTTTTTCAGTGCCGATATAAAATAAATTGCTGTTCTGGAGAAAAACAGCAATCGCAAAGTTTTATTTGAATCAAATGAAAACATAAAGCCAAGGTTCGACGCGTAAAACTTGGATGTAAATACTTGATTTTGTCATTGAATGAGCTGTTTGCTCTTTACAGGCAAAGCAGCACTTGACTTTATTATTTGGCATATTTAATTACTTGGCTTTACGCTTCAAATTTTAATAATATTGCGCATCTCCAATTAATGCAAGCAATATTTCATCATTTTATTACGACGTAAATTATAATCAACTTTGAGATATATGAACGGTGAATTATTTGATAATTAATTTTCATGAAGTTTAACTAGGTAAAGAATGGATTAAACACAATAGATTCAGGTAATATTAGCTTTCAGAGTAAAGAGGATTTAGTTGCATTCTTTTCAAAGAGAATTAATTATTTTTTAGCCGTTCATCAAAATAAATAATTGAAACAGGACTATTATCATGCCTTTTTCTACATCTAAAATCGACGCAAAATTTATCCCTCAACAGGATCCTCAAAAAATAATACTCCCATTAACATCGAAACCGCCTCGGTATACTAAATCATTCACATCCACCCGACAAAAACGCACTAAGCTCTTCCGCGTCCCTCTTTTTCCCGTCCCTCGCTATCAGCAGCCATCCGACACGTCCGTCTCGCCTTTGGCGAAAATTGATTCGCTCTTACATCGCCTAGCCTTGACTTTCCTCCCTGGCGAAAAACAACGAGCGCCAGTCGCGATCCATCTCTCCCCTCCTCCTCCTCCTCACCTCGGGGAGATTTTTCGCTCCACTTGCTTTTCCCTTTCGTCGGTCCGACGCTTGGCAGTCTCTCTCTCTCTCTCGCTCGTGGCTGAAAATCGATCCCCCTCCCCCTCCTTACCCCCGTCGCGAAAAACTCGAACGCCGCGTCGCGACTTTA
Source organism: Ormyrus pomaceus (assembly GCA_900474385.1). Taxonomy (NCBI): domain Eukaryota; kingdom Metazoa; phylum Arthropoda; class Insecta; order Hymenoptera; family Ormyridae; genus Ormyrus; species Ormyrus pomaceus. The sequence continues at coordinate 29,238 of UCOM01001057.1, forward strand.
AAGAGGCCGGTTTTCTCGCGTGATCGCCCGGGAAATTCCGTGCCGCCCGTGGATTTACTGCCCGCGGAACGTTTGATTGACGAGGCGATAGGGCTGCCGCGGCTCGCCCCCGCGCCCTTCCGACGCGAGACGACGCGCGCGTAATTTTCAGGGCGGGAGCGATCTTTGATTGCGATTGCCCTCCTTGGAGTTTATCCTAGTTTTTTCGAGGTTTTATAGGGAACTTTGTTCGAGTTGCTTATATTCACGTTGCTAATTTTTATTCGTCTTTTTAACATTACGAATCAAGATTTGTGTATTCAATAATTCATTGCTGCGTACAAGCATATATACCTTTGACGTTTTAATAGATTAAATTTTAATCTTTATAGTTGAATACTTGTAAGGCGAGCACTAAAGAAATAAGTTTCTTTTACAACGCGAACGTACAAACTATTCTCGGAATTGATCTTTTATTATTGTGCCATAAATCATAAATTACTTTATTTCCCGCAATATAAACTTTTTTCAAAGTTCTCCAAGGATTTATCGATTCGCATACAATATTATAATAATCATTCATGACGCCCCAGTATTTTACGAACTTGCCTACACCGAGGCAGTTTCGTCCCAACTATTTAACCAAAAGAAACTACCAAATTCACCTCCCATTCACCCGAACGATCCCACCGGCAAAACGCTCGGAATACCATCCCCCCTACCCCGCACCTTCTTCCAACGAGTAACCTCAATCGATCTCCGTGTAAAACCTCTCGTTAGGCGAACCGCCTCCATCAGTTATAACGGTTTACCTCGCTTTATGTAAGGGCGGCGCAACCCGCGGGCTGCTAAGTAAGGCATTAAATTTTGATTGGCGCTGAAAGCTCTCCTCTCGCATCGAGATAATCACCCGGCGATTTTTCAACCGCTCCGCGCGCAACTCCCCCGACATTGCCCCGTCGTCGTCGTCGTCTCCCGGGCGGATTAGACATCAGACAACAAAAAACTGGGTTACAGCGAATTCGTAGTTTTCGCCACTCGACAAATTGCTCGTCTCCGGCGTGGAAAAGCTCTCCGGCGCGCGGATCGATCCTTTGTCTTCCGTGCTCGCGCGCGGGCCGCGCGAATCGGGGAGCACAAATTGCTGGTGGGCCTGCCGTCGTCGCGCGAAATAATAACTACGGCTGTGCGGCTGCACGGCTCGACTCTCTCTCTCTCTCTCTCTCTCTACGTGCACAATGAGGAAAAGGTCAAGAGTACACCCGAGGTCGTCGTTTTAACCCTCGCCGCGTCGGCCCGGGATAAGAGGCGGCTTCAGAATTCTTCCGAGCCTTCTAATTTATCTTCTCGACTCCGTATAATTTTTCTAACTTTTTCGGGGCTTGGTTTTTGGAGCGGCTCGCGATTCGGGGTTACGTCTAGTGCGAAGAGATGAGCTGTTCGTAAAGATTGTTGCGTTGTGTAGTGCGGCGCGAGAGAGGCCGACGTGTCTTATAAAACTTGGATTTTATGTCAATGCTTTGAGGGGAATTTTTTTAAATTTCTGATAAAAGTATACGGGAAGCTGCTGGAAGTAAAAAAGGAACGTAAAAGATAGCTTTATGGAAGGAGTTTTAATGCAATGAAAATGAAATGTTAGGAATGGGATTAGAAATTACGCGCAATCTTCTTTTATCTCTCCATAATAGTAAAGCAGAAAAAAGTTTCAACTCCCTCCGGTATAATCCTTTCAAATAAAAAAAAAAAAAAAAAAAAAAGATTTTACTCGATTGAAAACTCTTGATAAAATCTTAGCTTTGAAATAATAAAATAAATTGAATCATTTATAATTTTCTATACAAAACTGAGACCTACGACCATTATTTCAATAAAAGTCCGTCGTTTACATATTCGAAATTGAATATCAACTACACCCCCCTTTAACTTTCAAATGCCATGCAAATAAGCGACAATTTTTCCAAGCGCATCGGCTCGCCGATCTTCCGAATTTATTTTTCAAAGGCCGCGCAAAAAAGCTGCCAAAGATATATATATTCCTCGCTCCGAAAAAAGCGCCGCCGCCGGCGTCGGTGCCTCTCGCTCGCGCTTCAAATCGGTAAATCGAAGGCTATAGGATTCCTCGCTGCTGCAGTATTTACTTAGTCGGGGCGAGCCTTTGTACGCGAAAGTCTGGCGCAAAAGAGCTCCCACTATCACCGGAAGACGGATGATCGAAGTTTCTGGATTTTGCAGCGTGTTGACACTCTCGCCTGCTTATACGATAAACAATCGCGATATTCGAGTGCAGCTCTTCTTGGAGTGATACTTTTGAGATTTATATCGGTGCGTAAACAGATTTTGCATGTCTTTGAATTGCAAATTGTGTTTTAATGATGGACGAAACGGAGAATGAATAATTTTAATAAATCACTGTTTAGATCGAATATCGAGCTTCCTTAAAAAGTTAAACTAAATCTACGTTCTTTCAACGTAAAACTAAAAAATTTACAATTTCCCTTTCTCGCAATAACTTTCCAGCCATTTCCGCTCGCACTCTTTTTCTCTAGGACGACTTTTATCAACGTCCTTCATCGAGTTTCCCCTTTAAATTTCTATTCACCCGTGCAGCGGCAGAAAACATTGATTTTTAATGCACTCAGCCGCCCGTTTCGGAAGCCTTTCCCAGTATCTCCCGCAAAATCGAGGAAACAAATAAAATTACCGCCGCCGGCTCGCGAGGGGCAATAAATCGCCCGCCGAGAGTTATGATTTCGGCCTCAATTACGTATAGCCGGCATTCTTATTCAGCCGCCTTTTATCGCCTCGCGATCGCGCCGCTCGGGGTAAACATTTGCGCTGTGTGCAAAGTTTCTCCCTCCCCCGCGAGCGAGTGTCGTTTGCGCGCCCGTTGCCTTTTTCAACTCTCTCGAAAGAAATACTTGGCGCGCTCACGGAACTCTCTCTCCGCGCGCGGCGGTTTTAGACGGCGAGAAGAAACGAAGGAAATCGCGCGCGCCGGCGAATATCGAGGGATCTCCCGACTCCTTGGCGACCCCACGTGGACTCTTGACCTACAATTATAAAAAATTAACAGCGCGTGCATTCGAGAAATCGATTTCTAAAAAGGATTTTCGTGTTGCCTTTGTTTTTTTTTTCTCCTTCGTCGGGGAAACAAATCGAGGGTGCAGTAGAAATGCATTAACGATGCGAATGAAATTGCTTTGATGTGTGTATTTTTCCTTTAATAAAGGGATTTGTTTGATTTTTTTTTTTTTTTAGTTTAATCTAGTCAACGGAAGTGGCCTATTTATATTATTATTAATATTTTTAAAACATTGTTAAGTTGAAATTAATTAATTTGGCTCATATTTTGAGTAAACTATAAAAATATTCAGGCAAATTCGATAAGAATTGAGAGCACGAAAAACAATATTAAGAACTTAATAACCCAATCCATGCTTCATGTTTCATGCATTGAATAAATTCATAAAGTAGATACTGTTCGATCGGAATATATTTCAATTTCACGGAGCTTAAACTAATTTCAAATAAATATGTTTGCATTCGACGAGTGACACATTACTAATAATATTTCATTTATTGATTACTCAAAAATAGCAAATACGTGAATTGCGTATTTTAATTATTTTTAAAATGAACTTTTGGAAAGTTAATTACATACTTATCCTAGGACTTGACAGTTACCTACAAGGGATGCTTGAAAGCGTGTGCTATAAATTCATCCGGCCCGTAATTACGTTTACTTAGCCAAATTGTAATTAAAGCTTACAGGAGATTTCAGCGATTTTCTTTGTAAAAATCGCTTGATTTAAACGTTGAAATCGCTCGACGCTTTTTTATGCAGCGCACAGTAGTTTATTCATCTTTCCAAATCGAAAGTCAAAGATCCTCTACACTCGTTAATGCCTTATCGAACAATGCCGCCTTCATCAATTAAAGTACCGCATTTTTTTCAATACCCTTATAAAAGCAATATAATTTTCGCGAATCGAGTGCAATTCGTTTACTAATCTTTTAATGGAGAATTCTCGTATATTCGCGCATCGAAAATCGCTTCTCTTTCTCAGCCTCTCGTCGCGTTTTTATTTCGCTAAAGCTCTCTCTCTCTCTCTCGAGCAGCCGTCAAAATAATCGTAAATTCATCAAACGCCCTCGCGCGCCTTTCGCTCCGGAATTTCGCGCGGAAAAGATCAAAGCTCGGCGTCGCGCGCGACGAGCATCGACGAGTTTATTATTGTTTCGACGAGCGGCGAAAAAGATACTTGCTCGAATAAATCACATTGAGGACGGCATTGTCCGATGTTAAAGTGGCGAACTCGAGCGCGAATAATTTATAACGAGTGCGGATTCGACCGAGAAAAGCTATAGTTTCTTGCGTAATAATGACCGAGCGTTCGTTAACTAATTGTCCGAGAGTGAAGGAGAGAGGAAAAAAAGATTTAAAGCGCCTTTAACTCATTACGATCGTTCCGGCAGGGCTGTTTTTTATAATTAAAACGGCAAAGAGTTTCTAATTTCCTGTAACGAAGAATAATCCCTGGAAGCATGACTACATAATAACGAGCCGCCGCACCCCTGACAAAAAAAACCAGAACAGCTCGCAATTATGCCTGACAACACTTTGGAAAGTCGATATGGACCAAGAGAGAAAGATTTCTTTAGCGAAGAGATTTCCTCCATTGGCATGTCGGTCAGACCGAGCGGTAGCGCCTCGTCCGGTAAGTTTATGGTTAATCGATCGATATCCGTCAATCGATATTAGCGAAATCAGTCCATTGAGAACGATTGACCTTGGTGCATTCTTTTGATTTTTTTTTTTTTTTTTTTTTTTTTTTACGACTGTTTTCGAGAGCTCTTATCGCATTTTAAGTAAGACGGATTGGGGCTCGAAGGAAAAGGAGAAACATTTATTTATGATTTACGCAGTTTCAAATTTTTTTTTAATGCGATGCGGTGTTCAATGAATGCTCAGTATTACATCAAGTATTTGTATTATGTGTCAAAGAAATTCATGTTGAATGTGCACTTTTCAAAATTTATCTTTGATTAATTCATTTTTGTTTTCTTTTTGACCCAAATGATTCTTGTGGCCCAAGTAAAAGTCTTAAAAAAATGTTCTATATCATACATATTAGAATTTATAAAGAGTTTAAAAGAATCATTGTCATGGATAAATATCGTTTTTCTTCCTTTTTTCACTCAATGTTATACGAAATGTTTGAAAATGTTGACAGTGTCAGTAAAAGGGGTCTTATTATACGTGTCCCAAAGCAGCGATTTAAAAAAATAACTTTTCTCTCATTTTTTGACTTTCCTCGATCCCTTTTGCTCTGCCGCCTAAACGGTTAGGTTCACCACTGTTCAATAAAAGTTATTCCATCTTTTTTTTTCCAACTCGTCCCGATAAAACTTGAATTATTACTTCGACATTTTCATCGAGCGAGTCGGGCCATCAATCTCCAGCGCCTATAACCGTTACACGAATCGATTTACAAAAGCGCGCCTAGGAGTATCTCTCTCCTCGCGGAAAAGCTCGCGAGAGCGAAGCCTTCGAAAACAGAAGTAGCGCCAGCTCTCTCTCTCTCACCCATTTGAATTTCATTCGTACTTATCATTTCCCCGCCGAGTAAATCACTCGTCGCGCGCGACGATTCCGAAATAACGCATTCCGGTCACGTTCGTCTCTTTGACATTAGCGTGATTTTCGGGGGGCGAAAATTCGGGAAGCGGCTCTTACACGCGATTTTGTCGCGTGCAAATATAAAAAAAAAGGGGAGGCTTCGCGCGACGAGAGGAATAAAAATCTAAATTCATATTCAGGTTCGACTCGTAAAAATTTATGCGCGCCCGCGCGACGTCGGCCGAATGGGAAAATCCGGTTATACGGCGATGCTCTCGCGTTTCCGGCTCTAATGATATGCGCGGAACATCTGCTCGAACGGCGTATTTCGGATATTTTGCATTCGCGGATTTAACGATAGCGCCGAACGGCACGGCTTGATTTACCTCTGTTTATATACCGTCGGGGATTTTATTGACTGATAAATGCGTAAAAGTTTCGCGACGGCGCGGACGAACGTGCAATTGTAAGGAAGAATGGCAAATAAAATTATGCGAACGATGTTTGTCTCCCGGAGAAAATGAACGGATTTCCATCGGTAAATTCGTTTGGACTATTCGAGTTATTTCTCGTTGGCATTGTCTTTTGCGCGAGAATGAATTAATCTGAATAAAAGATTCGAAAAGGAACTAAAGTTGATACTAGCTAATGGAATGAGCAGCTCCCACTGTTCGCTTTATTTCCTTATTTAATCAAAAATGTAAATGGTTCATTCAATCCATTAATCAAAGTGTACTTCTTAATTAAAAACTCCGTATTACACTAACCACAATAGAATTCCCGATAAAAAGCGGACGATCGACCTAATATTTGCACTTGCTTATTCCATTTATTCATCCGTTTAATTTCTGAATGGGCTGTACCCTCCTGAAATTCTGAATCCCCTAAATAGAATTACCGCGAGCGGCGTTTCGGCGCGCGCATTGTTCCCCGTCTCTCGTTTCTTCGAATGAAACTGCATTCGGATTATACCGCTGTTAAGACAGATGAATGAGTGGATGTAATGTGACAGAAGCATAAGCTCGAGAGCGTGTACACCCACAGTTCTCGGCGCGCACCGCTGATTCCAATTTGGTGTGCTTCGGGGATATTTTTATTTCTGCGAGTTGTGACTTTTATTTAATTAAGCGGCTTTGATTAAAATATAATTAAAAGTGAACTTGCAATTGAAATTAAATTCTTAAGTGGATTTTCATTAGGAGTACAAATTTTAACTTAACGAAATATCTGATTTTTTGAACGACTGGCAAAAAATGTTTTCTATTTCGAGATTGATTGAAAATCTGCTAAAAGCTTGTCAACATTTCGTACAAAATATTTAAACATTGATAAAAAAAATTCTGATAAATTTTGCTATGAAAATATTTTTAAACAAGAGATATGACAAAGGTTTCGATATGACAATTCTTTCTATAACAAAAAATATCACTAACAATTTTAAAAACACAGTCCAGATGGCTGAGTCTGACTTTATTATGATTTATTTTTCCGCCTTTATATTACATTAAAAAGTAATTTTTAAACAATAAACAGCAGGCAAAAAAATCTAGTCGAGAGAAACTTTTAATTTTAACTTTTATCTTCTAAAAGACTATTCACAGATCATTTATCCCCCCCGACTCTCCACAAAACGTTTATCCCCCACCCAAAACAATGAAAACCCGGCGTCAAAGGCAAGCCCAAGCCTCGCATCCAATAACATATAAGACACTGGCCAGAGGTCTCCGGGAATCCAGCCGCAGCAGCAGCAGCACATCGGAATTTCCACGCGGCGCTCGCAATAAGCTCGCTCGCGCGGTAATGAAATAGTTAACCGAGCTCTCGAGCGAGGACCCCGGGAAATATATATATATATATTATTATCCGCCATTCCCGTTCCCCGGTGCGTGCGACGCAATAAAGTATATATAACGGACACGGCGTCCTCGTGCGCTTCGTGCTTGCAGGTATCTCGAGTCTGGCGAGCTGCGGCGAGGTGGAGGCGCTGCCGGAGCTGCCGCCCCAGGACGAGGAGCGGCTCCAGCGGGCGGCGCGACTACTGCAGCAGCGGCTCGTGCTCAGGCAGTGGCTCGCGGATCATGGCCTTCACAATTATTACCAGAGGTCAGTCGACGGATCTGGATGAATTTAGAGTTCTGTGTATTGGTTTCGATGGTTTTTGTGGGAAAATTTTTGTTCGCTTGTGATTTCGGGGAATCCGGTTGTATGTTTTTTAATTGTGCTTTTGCGTGCAAAAATTTGACTTCAGAAATGCGGAAAAATTGTGGTTTTTAAATGTAAGTAAATGATAAAACACGGTTGTATTTGCTCAACAATTACGGTATATTTAATATTTGATTACAAAAATGTACAATTTTTAAATCTGCCTAAGCAACGGAAAAGTTTAAGCTTGTTACTGTCAAGTATAGCGTGAAATAGCACGTGCAACATTGCAATAATGTACGTAACTGTACAAAGTTAACTTGTTACGCTTCCTCGATTTTGCAACTTAACTTGTTTAGTGTTTCAGCGTATTGGCTATTTGCTATTCTTGTTTTAAAGAACTCTTTTATCTTTCCTTGAATTTATGATTTTGTGGTTTTATTGCGCGATGCCATGCACATTTTAGACGTATATGGCTTATTATTGATCTCGCATCATTATACTTGCGTGTTCATTACTCTTTACTGCGTAATCTTATAGATCTGCGTAATGCATCGATTATTTCTTAACGAGCAATTTCTTTTATTATAAATATTGCTTTATTCTTTGAAGCTTTTAGTTTTTTTCTTGACAGTTGGCGTCTTTCGACTTTAAAAGCTTCAAACGAATAAAGTTATATGATTTTAGTTTGAATGTAGTTCTAAAATTTTAATCTTTTATATTTTCTGAATCTTAGATGTGGAATTCAATTTTAGTGCGATCAACGCCTGTGGTTAAATTCGCGTTCGATTTTCTATAAATCAATTTGGAAGGAAATTCAGAAGTAAATGCAATTCTTATGACAGCGGCAAATCGTACCTTTGAAACTTGGTCATTTTTAAGAATAGAAAAAAGTTTTTCCAAAAATAATGTTTGGTCATTCTATTTCTTGACACGGAGCCTCTATAAATTTAAAGTTATTAAATGCAATAATGAAATTTGTTTCCAATCAACTGAATTTATTTTTGCAGATTGTTAAACACATTTACAACTCAATATTATAACAAAGATAATATACCAGATAAAAAAAAATCTTTTACCGGGTATCTAAAAAATTTCAATCCACCAAACTTTTTTACACCCAAAGAATGTGCCGAACAATTATAAAAGAATTTAATATATCGCCACCGATCCTCTCGCTAATTTAATTTAAAAAATTCTTCACAACGCGCTATTTGAAACGAATTCCCTCTCCAACAAAACCAATTCGTCGGCCAAAAAAGCCTAACGAAAAAAGCACGAACGAACCCAAAAAGCGCCCCTCCATGAATATGCAATACCACGCGGCCCTCGTCTCTCAATCGATCTCTCGGTCCTCAGGTTGATGCAGATGGAGGTGGCGTCCCTGGAAGACGTATACTGGGTGGAGGACAACGCGGCGCGCGCGGCGCTGGGCAAAGACCTGCCCCGCTGGATCCAGGCACGACAGACGCTGCCGACATCAAAGGAGGACTTGGAGGTACTCAAGGCGGACCTCTGGAGCTCGGTCGTCAAGAATAGCCAGCACCAAGACGCCTGGACCTGGGGTACGCGCTCCTACTCTCTTCTCTCTCTCACTCACTCACTCTCTCTCTCTCTTTCTCCCTCTTCCGCTTCTTTTGCTATTCATGCGCGGCTCGCGGCTTACTTTCACGAGGCCCCTCGACGCTTTTCAAGAGCCGCGCGGATTGGAGTTGCGAAAGAGAGCCCGTAAAGCCGCCACCCGGAGCAAAACAATTGGCTCGTTTAGGGTCTGTCCTTTTTCTTTTTTTTTTTCGAGGGCTTCATTTCATTGGCCTGCTCGCTTTGTTTTTGCTTCGCTTCTTGTCCCGGGTTGAGAAAGCCTGGCTCTCGGAGGGCTTCCGATGAATTATTCCGGGTCCTGCGGTAAACGAGTATCGACAGGGAATTTATTGGGAATCCTTTAAGGGACGACGAGGGTTTAAAGCTGGTCGTAAAGGGATATCATTTAAACGTTGCGCCGACACTCGGCCTGTCAGGAAAACTCTTGTACCTGCGCCGAGATTCGAGTCGCTTTGGTCGCATCACCTGCGACCCTATAGATACGTAGGTCAACAAGTCTTCCTCTCTGCGTCGCATACCGACTGTCCGGCATCGACACCTGCCCGAGACAAAGGCGACCGATCTCATTCAAAGACCATCGAGTCCAAATACGTCAATTAGTGAGATTGTCGAGATCAAGGTCAACGGTAGGTGGCCAAAAACCATTAGTTAAGACGAAAGCAGGGAACCACTGTAAGAAACAGGAACAAGCTGATCGGAAACACACGAGAAAATGCCGCATGTTGTATTAAAGAATTTTTTTTTTTTTATGTATTGATCGTAAAAAAACGGAAGTTTTTTTTTTCTCTGCAATAGATGAAATTTTTGGCCAAAAATAGCACATAAATTTTAACAAAAAGCTGTTATAACATAGATGGTTATAAACGGTTATCTGGCTTATATCTGGATTATATTTAGGCATTACAGAGTTAAGGTACGCATCAGGTTTGAACAGTATAGAATGATTTATTTGCAAAACTAGCATTTTTTGTAACTCTAAATTTTGCACTAGTTAAAAAGCAGTTAAAATAATTTATTGTATAGTTTTTTTAAAAGTGTATAGTTTTCAAAAAGTTAGTTACTTAGCCTTGTACAATGACCTAAATAATTTTAAAAAATTAAGACTTACATGAAAAAAATAAGAATAAACCATATATATTACAAAAACTTATATTATAAAGAGGAAGAAAAGTAACTTACATGAAGACTTCCCTGATAAAATGTTGACAGGAACGTGTTTTATAATTAAACAAACTTTGTTATCAAATTCTGTTGTGTCGATGTTATCTTTTTTTAGAAGCATCGTACTCATTCGTTTCTCCGCGGCGGTCTTTTTTCTCAGTCGCAATTGTTTTGCTCGCACGAAAATAACACCCGGAAAAATGTTTCTAGAATAATATTTTCGAAATACTTGCAATTTCTTTAAATACTTTAGAGCCTTTTTAGTACCTGTTAAAAGTAGGTTGCGGCATTGTGAGAAACGAAATGTGCGTTTTCAAGGAAAAAGTGTGTAACGTAAGCTGCAACGATGTAACTAGAAATACAATCACGTACTCGATAACAAAATTGGCTTAAAATGGAATTGAAGGATCCAAGTAAATATTTTGAATTTTATAATCTTAATATACTTAAGGTAGTACTACCGATACGGAACTAGTAGAGCGAGTGTCTAGTCACATTTGACTTCGGCAGTATTTTGATGTGGCAACGTCGCATGAAAATTTAATATTTAATTTTATATAATTATTTATTTTTTATAATAAATTGATAATTTATTTATTTTAATATGTTTATTTTACCCTTAAAATTAAAACTAACCGCTTCTCGGACCACCTACTATATCTATAGTCCAACGAGTACATAAATAGCGCACGCGACATTTTAAATAGCGCACAACATTTTAACTTCTTGCGACGATACCACACCACATAAGTAAATAACGTGAAATTTATTTTCTTCTTCTTTCTTTCTTGGCTATTGGACGTTGCGTCCTTGCAAGCCATCACCCGGTCAATAAATTTTATTTTCGTTTATTTATTACTACGTCCGCAGGCTCTGAATTCCTGCTTTCAAGCATTTAAAATATTCCTTCATTCTATAACTAACAATCTGCAAAATTTTAGCGAATTCTAAACGCCAAATTTTAACAGAGCCTTTTCTTAAACAATTTCTACCAACAAGCTAAATTTCAGATCTTTCTGAACGGTAAATCACTTTTCGGTAGTACTACCTTAATAATTATAGCAGTGCATTTTGAATATTTACAGAAATTTACTGATTATATTAATAAAAAAAAAAAAAAATTAGAAACCAAAATCAGCATTTTCATAATTAATCGTGCCATTTCTTTATATTCCATATATTATGTTTACAAAATATATAAGTTCCTGTTAGCTTTTTATTTGAATCAGAGAAACAGCAGAAGCCGTGAAAGAAATGTTTGCCCAATGAAAAAATTCGTTGAACTCACCGTTCCCCTGAATTGAATTTATTATAACCCCAGGAATTTTCTATATTAAAACGGAGCAGGAAATGAAAACAGTTTCATTTTTACATATACAAAAAGCAATAATTTATTTGACGTTTTTTATCAGCAATATCCATTCTCGCATCAATTGCCTTGCACGGCATGCCTTTAATAAAACTTATACTTATTTTCCGCATCGCTTAGAACCCAGCTAAAAATTCAGCCGAAATAACTGCCTCGCAAAAAACTCTCTCATCGAAAAGCCTTCTCTGCACCCTCGCTTCTCTGTCTCTCTCTCTCTCTCTCTGTCCTCCTCCACACCAAAGATACGACACCCTCGCTCACTAATGAAAAAAAATCCGCCTCACTCGCCCGATCGCACGCCATCCGCAGACGTCATAGGCTTGCTGTTAGCCGGCGTAGCGCGCTTGTACGAAGAAACGTTGCTGCTTGCAGGCGGGATGCTGGTGGTGTCGGTCTCGGTCGCCGGGCTGGTCACCCTGGCGGCGATGACGCAGCCGGCCCTCGCCCCCGAGGCGAAGCACTCCCTGCTGCAGTACGTCACCGGCAAGTACCTGCTGCCCAGCAACTGCAGGGTCCACTTCGAGTGGGACGAGCCGCAGCTCGTCGGCGAGACCATGACCTTTAACGTTAAGGTGAGCGATCGCTTATTGGCTTATTTCAAAGAGATTTGTGGGCGAAGAGTTTTTTTTTTAATCGGTCGTTCGAGCTTTTAATTTTGGGCTTGGAATGTGAAAGTGTTTTGCGTGCAAGGATCAAAAAAGTTTTGTTGCCTTCGTGCGAGGTCGATGTTTTTTTTGTATGGTCGTTTGAAGAATTAGCAACTGAATGAAACAAAAGTGGCAAAATGCTCCAAGAATGAACAAAAAAAAGCTCTTTTATCCTGATCAACAAAAATACAGCAAATCTACGCAATATCAAATGAGTTAAAACCAATGGCATTGATTGCAGTTTTATCAAAGGAACGGTCAACCATATCCAATTTGCGACAAGGATAATCTAATTGTTGAAGTGACTGAAGGCACTCGTAGAGTGGCGACTTTTATAGAATTAGGTGGCACCGACCCTCTGGCGGCCAATACAGCGGTCGTCAAATTCACGGTGCGACACGCAGGACAATACAGAATCGCTGTGCTCATCGGATCCTGTCATGTTTATGGAAGCCCCTTTTTGAAGAACTTCCTTCCTGGTAAGCGTCATTAGGGCGTTAAAATTTCTTTTCAAAATATTTTCTAAAATTGAATCGGTTGATGCAGGTTAGAGGTTGCATAGACATTTTGTGTCAATGTCGACAAATTATCTAAAATTTCTTTGATACATATTATTTTTTACGTTTTCAACTTATAAGCTCTTCATTTTCTGTTGAAAAATAGAGTAAAATCTAAGTATTTTTATTTCTTACCGAATATAAAACGCTGTTATTAACTTGGTCTTTTTGTGCATTCAGGACCTCCAGATCCGAATAAAACGGTCTTTGTTCGACACAGTTCGACCGTCGTTTGTACAGCCGGAATCGCCCATTCCATGACGATTGAACCCCGAGATGAATACGACAATCTCTGCGCTTTCGGAATCAATGACAAGCCTGTTGAAGGCTACAATGTAAATATAACCCAGGTAAATTCAATTCAACGTTTTTTTCAGAGAAACTTTATTCAGTTTATTTTTTTCGATTGTAAATTTGCAGAGTAAGAGACATTCAAAACTTTGATATAAATAATTGTGTATTTTTTAAATGAAATTCAAAACCAAACCTTTTCATCAAGTGAATTGATGTCTGTTGGAATAAATAATAATAATTTTAATATTTATCTTTAGTGATTCGATATTTTAATTTAATTGGCGACGACTCTAATTAAATGACAGAAAATGTATCTTAATTCACATACTGCATATAAATAAATGTATAAAAATATAAATAAAAATAAAATATTATAATAATCTCTTTAAATTGAAAACGGGTTCAATATATTCTTTAATTAGACTGAGTTTTAAATTAAAGCTTCCTTACCAAAAAATTTTGCATCGCAGATCGGCAGTTCGAGCGGCGATTCATCCCCAGCACAGTGTAGCGTTCAATTAGAATACGACGCTCCTAATCAGCGAATTCGTTTGAAAGTTAGCTTCCCGAAGGGTGGTTGTTATCATGCGACCGTCAGTCTATCCGGACTTCAGCTGCACAATGGGGACTTCGACATTATAGTCTTAGAAAGTAAGTACGAAGTTAACTTGCGCGTCAGCCTTGCAATCTAACAAATTGCTTTTGATTTAAACGGCAGTAATTTCATTTCTTCGAATTTCGTCGGATTGAAATAGAATTCGTTTCAGGCGCAGTTGCTAGGGCTGTTCACAATAACGTCGCTTCGAAGGATCCCGACATAAGCTACGCCGCTAAGCTGTTGGGCATGCAAGGCGAGAAGTTCTCGAAGCCGAAAAAAGTATTCTGCTTCATCTCGCCGAAGCAGCTGACAATTAAGGAGTACTTACTCAAATTCATTCCTAAGAGATTAGTAACGTTTAGACTTTGCCCGTCGACTAAGGTAAGTCGCAATAAAAATCGGAATTTTTTTTTTAGTCATTCTTTCAATTGTTAACTCATTGTTTCAGTTTCATTTCGATAGTCCGAATAATCAGCACGAAGGCTACGAGTCATTTACGATCGACGACGGATGTCAACCTCCTGTTGAATTGATTTCGCACTATCGTGATATAATAGCGGCGACTTTTACGCTGTTTCTCTTAAAAAATATAGGCGGTAGTGAAACATTTGCTGATAAGCAAGACTTTTTCTATCACGAAGTTAGAAAGCATCATCAAAAACATTATCATGAGAAATTGTCAATGAAGGTTCAACGCGATAAACTGCTAGAATCGGTAAGAAACTAAGAGAACTAAAATAATTTTCAATTTTAATAGTTAACTAATTTTTTTGTCGTTTTTTAGTCAATGAAAGCCTCGAAAGGATTTTCGGTGAGCGATTGGTGTAGAAATTTTGAAATCACCTTTCAAGGAGAACAAGGTTAGGCACTATTTAATTAAATATTAAATAACAAGAATTAATTGCGCAGAAGCTAATTTTTAAAATTGATTTAGGTGTCGACTGGGGAGGTGTTCGAAGGGAGTGGTTTGAGCTCATCTGCGCTTCTCTTTTCGATCCCGGAAATGGTCTTTTTGAATCTTTCGGAGAATCTCAGCAGGCCTTAGTACATCCTAATAGTAAACGACCACCACAATTAAAGTTAAAACATTATGAATTCGCCGGAAGGATCGTCGGAAAATGTCTTTATGAATCGGCTCTCGGGGGTTCTTATCGACAGCTTGTACGTGCAAGATTCACTCGTTCCTTCTTGGCGCAAATTATCGGCCTTAGAGTACATTACAAATATTTCGAACAAGATGATCCCGATTTATACTTAAGTAAAGTAAAATATATCTTAGAAAACGATGTAGAAGAAATGGAATTGTACTTTGTTGAAGAAGAATACGACAAAGATGGTCAATTAATTAAAGTAAGTTTTTTAACGAGATTGTAATCGAATGGAAGCTGGTAATAAATATAATGTTTGTTTTAAAATTCAGCTGGCAGAGCTCATTCCTGGAGGTAGCAAAATTCGTGTAACAAATGACATGAAGCTTCGATATTTAGATGCCTTAGCTCAACATAGACTAGCTAGTTCCATTCGCAGCGAAGTTGATCACTTCTTAAGAGGATTGAATGAACTCATTCCAGATAATCTTCTTGGCATTTTTGACGAAAATGAACTCGAGGTAAATTTTGAAATTGTTTATTTTTAGGTTTTATAATGTATCAATTATAAATTTAATCAACACAATTTTGATTTTCAGTTGCTGCTTTGCGGGACAGGAGAATATAGTGTAGCGGACCTACGAGCTCATCATATAGCGAATGGTAGCTCTCCTGAGTTCCTAAGAGTCCTCGACTGGTTCTGGACAGCGGTGAGCAACTTTACTCAAGAGGAAATGGCACGCCTACTTCAGTTTACCACTGGTTGTTCACAACTTCCTCCGGGAGGCTTCCAACAGCTCAGTCCCCGATTCCAAATCACCGCTGCACCCACTTTTGAAAATCTTCCAACGGCACATACATGGTAATTTCATTCGATTAGTTGCAGTTATAATAATTAATTTTTGTAAAATTTTATTCATGAATGAAATTCTTAATTTTCAGCTTCAATCAACTTTGCTTGCCTGATTACGAGTGCTACGATCACTTTGAAAAGGCACTACTTTTGGCTATCAGTGAAGGGACCGAAGGTTTTGGAATGATTTAAAGAGATTATCAATAATTAAATGAATAATATCTTCTAGTCAAAACTACTAGCTCAGCTGTTGCAGACATTAACTATTGATGGCTGCTTTTCTTCGCTCACTATTCACTTGAATACGAATTTCTGGTCCTAGATATCTAGTAGTTCTGATAAAAAAAGAAACTGCAGAAATTTAGATCCTAATCCTTTTTTATACGGCAAATAACAGTATCTGTTTTTGATAAAGATACAGATTGGAACTTATTAGAATTTATTTTAAAACGTAAGGGCTGGAATAGGAATTATGTCAACAAACTAAGAATCGGTAATAATCGACGATTTTTGTAAATATTTTTTACAAAGAATGTTTAATATTTTAAGCGATGAAATTTGTTGAATAATGCTTAAGGTATCGATTCGATAATTTTCGATATGCTTACGTAATTTTTTAGATAAAAATATTAAATTATAATTGTGAAACGTTTTAAATCGAAGAACCAGCCCTTTTATGACAAATAATAAGAGTCTAACGTTATTTTTTATTAATACGCTTTAAGATTGTATTTGTAAATTTCAAAAAAACTATTGTAGTTTGGAAGAATACTGTTAGATGTTCATAAAACTGTATGTACTATATCCTTTTTTATATTTATTACGCTCCTGTCGCTTTAAGATCGTGGCAAATGAATCAGAAGAGAAAATGTAAGCGTTAGATATGTAAAGCAAAATAATCGCATTGTCGATAAATGACTACTTGTAGACTGCATTAATAGAGGAACGTTGTGTATATTGCATTTATGCCGTTCGTAAGATACTAAAAAATGTAAATTTAACACGTGGAAGCATAATAAACTCGAATAGACGTAAAATGATAAAAAATCGATTGGGCAAAATCAAAACAGTAGTTGTTTTATTTAAATATAGTTAAAATATATATGTAATCATCAATCATTTCATTAGATTCGTCAGATCATGTTGCACAGATCTCTAAATTGAATAGTCATCAAATGACTCGTTATAAATAAAAAAAAATATCAAAATAAACTTTATATAATAATTATCACATTTCTCATTAATTCACTTTTTGATTTCATTTCGGGACGGGTATAATTGGTCCATCTTCATTTATTTCATTCTTACGCCACATTTGGCCTTCATTCTACCTTCTTTGGCGAATTTATATTTGCACAGCCATTATTAGTACTCTGCATTAAAGAAAATATCACAAGATCGTTGGGTCATCCCAATCTGAATAAACTGGAATAAATATTTAAGTTTTTATTTTAGAAATAATTGACTTGTTTTGAAAGCTAAATTGAATTCTATTTTAATTTAACACTTTATTTTTGTTAATTCAAAAAGTGCATAATGTATTTAGGCTTCTTTTAATCAATACTGTTACTTAAGTAAATTAATTGATTTGAAACTTACTTTGCTAGAAAATCAGTGGTATTCCCTCTGAAATAAAACTGAGCGTTCGAAGAAGAATTCTTGGAGCGCGAGCAAAGCTTCCAGCGAACTGCAGCACTTTACTACTCCAACAACTTTCTTCAGACTGGCGAAGTAATTTTTCTCGAAGTTCTGTCAACTCCAACCTTTGGCAATTAATTAGTTTATTATAGTTATTATTACATCTAGTAAATTGTTAAATATTCTAAAAAGTCTGAAATCATTAAATTTATCACTAAATGTATTTTAATATTTTAAAGATTAAAGTCCATAACTGATAAAAATAATACACATTTCTAAATATTTAAAAAATTTTAATAATAAAAATTAATCACACTTTATCAAATAAAATATTATTATCAAAATAATATCCTTACGTCTGAATATTACATTCAGTTTCAAGGTGTATTAGTTTTGCTTTTTGCACACTCAGTTTCGATTCCAGTTCCTCGGCTCGTAAGCTCAAAGCATTTTTTGCTTCTTCGCTTATTTCCAGTCGTTTTTTCAGCTCCTGATTTTCGTCTTCCATTTTTTGTAACGTTCTTTCCAACTCTGCTTTTTCATCCTCCTTTTCTCTCAGTTTGCTATTTGAAAAATTCTTAAAATTACTGTTTTATTTTACAGCTTTTAAATAACTTAAAACGTGAAATTTAATTTTCTATTTATACAAAGAATCTTGGTTTACTCGTTTAAAACCAGTTTCAAAAATAAAAAATCATTTACTTATAATTTCACCCAAGCTCACGAGGAGAAGTTTGTTATATTAACGAAACTTTAACAGATAAAAGAAAAACGCTCAATAATGATTCAATAAACATAAAAAAACAGAGTTTCTACCAAACGAAAAAATTGATCTCCCACAAAGAAAAAAAGAAACTTACTCTTGAACAGTACGAAAATTGAACGAGCCAACGATCCTCTACCAACCAACCCTCGGCATCGATTCCCCCCCGAAAGCCAACTAAGCCCTTTAAAAGAATAGAAAGAGCGCCGCGTCGCGCTGAAAATAAATCCCGGTCCGCATTTACTTGAGAAAGCGCTGCACCTCCTCCTGCAGCGAGCTGGTGAGGGCGATCTGCGTGGCGAGCTGAATCTGCATGTCCTCGAGCGACAATTCCGCCTTGTCCGCTCGGCTCGCGCGCTCCGAGGCCAGCGACTCGATCGCCGAGACCTGCCGGGGGAAAGAGAGAGAGAGAGGGAGAGTTAATTTTAAAGCCGGAGGAAGAAAAGTTAATTAGCCCGAAGCCCTTCTTCCTTCCATCGGGAATAATTTACGGCCGCGAAGATGCTAAGCTGAGATTATCTCCGGCTAAATACGTATTTAAGTGCGCTGTATATATACTTGCCGCGGCTGGTGCGCGGTTGTTGTTCGTGATTTTTTATTGGGTCGATGGGCAAAGAAGTTTTGATTCTGATTTTATTTTGCCTTTCCAAGAAAATATCTTTTTACCGTTGCGTTAAAATCTAATGTTTTCGGGAATAAATTGATTCCGAGAAATTAAACGAAAACAACTTCATTTTTCATTATGAATAATTTAAGTTGGCTATACACGTATTTAGTAAATATATAGTCACGCTGCGTAAAATAAATTGGTACCAACATAAATCAAGCTTGGCCTGTATAGCCTCGTTGATTGTTAGCGTCACAATCTGAACAGTAGATTAACGTTGATTTTGGTCAGACAGTATTTGCGAATATGCATGTCGACTAGCGGAAATTCTCGAAATACTTGTAAATTAATTACATAAATCAGCGAATTTCCAAAATTGTAATTGCCAAGCGTTTTATGTGTTACTCATCGTGCGTGAATCTGCATTTATATGTTTTGTATTTGGAGGGTTATATCTCTCGGTGACTCATGATAAAGGCTTTTTAATTTCAAGCCACATTTATGATAAATTAAATATTAGCTAACATGATTAGGCTATAGAATTGTCGTAGATGTCATTTTTGTACGATTGCGGGTAATCAAATTTTTAAATGTTGTGTATAAATGACATTTAGAATTTATACTTAAATTTCTAAAATAATTTTATTATTAGTTACTTAAAGAAGTATTTTAAAGCGTTCACTTGATTATTTTCTTGGATTTTAATTTGGTCACTGGTATTTTTAATGATAATTTATTTTGGTTCGTAGCCAAAAATCTCATTGATTAAATTTTTAAAATAGGAGCACTTCAGGCTTTCCAACTTTTTATTTGGTTTTCAAATTAAAAGTAGGATTGTGCCAAAAATTCACATTAAATATATTATTTTTTCATTGGAATACTTTACTCGCTCTTTATTTTATGAATTCATCTAAATTACGTGAAACTAAATGCATATTATAATAAATTAAATAAAACTAATTCATAATTGCAGTTAAACGTAACAGTTTTACATCAATATTTTGATTCTTGCAGATATTAATGACGCTACCATATAAATCAAAATCGCTTGAAATATCAGCGAATCTCACATTCCACATTAGTTTACTCACAGCAGATCAATTCGAATCCACTCTTGACGAAGCACCCGACTCAACCCAAACAAGCGCCACCTCGAACCCCCTTTCCCCAGTCCACCTCGCCGTCGCCTGCACACCTCTCGAGAAAAAAAAAGGGACAGCGACGGCTACCTGCTTAGTCCGGAATGCGGCGCCTCAATAATTCAGCCCTCGCCCTCGGCAAACAATCGATGCTCACGCAGATTCTTTACGGGCACACGCGCCGCGCGCGAGTCCCCCATTAAATATGCACGTCCTCGGGAGAAAGAGCCCCGAGGCTCGTCCATCGATCCATCTTCCCGGTAGGCTCGCGTGCGGCGATTAGCTATTATGTGACATTGAGTCACCGGGGCGCAGTGACTCAGCTACCGACCCGGGAGCGTTGACTCTTGGGAGGTGAGGAGAGAGGAGAGAGAGAGAGGGAGCTTGAGAGCGGAGCAGCTTGCGAGCGGATTTAACGCCCGGGGAGGAAGATGTCGAGTGCTTATCCGAGCGAACTCGTAAATGCAAATGCGCGTTTTTATGGGGGTGATGCGCGCTTTTTTTTAAGCGCCGACTTTGGGGAAGCTGCGTTTGCAGATGGTTTTTAGGTTGTTGGGCGATACTCGATTAAGAATTGAGTCGACTTTTAAATATTGTGGTTTTTTAAGTCGAGAAAAAGTTGACTGCAATGGCTTTAAGTCAGAGAAATTCCTAAAGTTTTAGAGCAAGTTAATACAACTGAAGCACCGCAAGTTTTTTCTTTAATTTAAAATCTTTGTCAATGTCAATCCTGCTCTCTGAAGGGTAAAGTTCTTTCTGCTGTCTAGAAAGGGTAATTTGATAGATTGCAGATTAAATTAGATTTTAACTCGGACAATCTTCTTTGAATTCATTCCGATTTTCGCGTGTGAAGTTCCTTGCTCTGAAATACTAATGAACCTACTGGATGATAAGAGGTGATTCATTAAGTTCGTATTATAGCGTCGAAAATTAAAAAGTTTAATATTCACGATAAGCATGAGCACAATTTTTATTGTTTATTACTAAAGGATAATTATTTACTCGAAAGAAGAAAATTCAAAATTTTGAAAAGTAGAAACGTAACAACAAAATGTGAGCATTACCGTCTCCTTTAACAACTTTAACATAGGTAAATCGGTACCTTTCCAAGATTGCGCCTCGCGGCGTAAAAAAGAGAAACTATAAAGTAATGTGGCCTATGTTTGAGTAGTAAATCTTGAAAGCGTCTAACCGCGACATATCCATTTTCTCCGTACATAGATCTACTGTCTTGATAAATTTTTCAATTTTATTTCAATTACCTTTTCAGTCCTCGAAGTAGGTCACTATCGATTTATCGAACGCAATCTTTTGCACACGTGAATCGTAGATAGTTTGAAAACTGCAAATTTCATTTATCCTTATTTTTTTTTTTTCTTAATTTATTAAAAGGATAACGTTGAAATTTAAATTTTTCCGTGTTTTTATCATAAAATCATCAAGCTCCCTCGTGGAAATTCAAAGTTCAACAGTCGGAAGGGTAGGATAAAGTTTTACAAAGTGTAAGAGCCACTTGTACCGACTGTATAGACTCGAAGTGCAATTAACATTC
Organism: Ormyrus pomaceus; assembly: GCA_900474385.1. Classification (NCBI taxonomy): domain Eukaryota; kingdom Metazoa; phylum Arthropoda; class Insecta; order Hymenoptera; family Ormyridae; genus Ormyrus; species Ormyrus pomaceus. The sequence goes on from UCOM01001057.1 coordinate 50,847, forward strand.
TTTCGCTTCCATAACTGCTCTACAAGTTTCATGAAATTCTGTTCTAATTACCAAAGCATGCTTAACGCCCGTTACAGAATCGAGTTTTGAGAAGAAGAATCGAGAGACGCTATACGTTCGATCAAGTAGAAACTCGACTTTGCGCGTGACTAATAAACGAAAAAAAAAAAACAGCACAACCTCCAAAAGTTAGTTCGCCCCAAAGAGCAGAGCAACAGCGATTACCGTGCATCGTCCCGACTCCCAGCTCCTGTCGATCAGCAACCCCCTGAAGTGACTCAATCCCCACATAAAAATATTCGCTCAAACCCGAAAAGATTCCCGGTATCCGGCAATAATTCCTCCCGCTCCACTTCGGCGCGGGCCTCCTTCGAGGGCTGGTTGAATCAGCCGTTTTCGTGGAAATCCTCTAGGAAATCCTCTCGCGCACCCACCCCCGGCACC
>UCOM01001058.1:0-51259 GCA_900474385.1 Ormyrus pomaceus
ATATTGATTTGTAAATTTTTTACTCGACTTTAAAGGTTTTTAGTTAACATTTTTACAAGTTCACGAACATTTTTTTTTAAAGAGACACAGCTAAACTATTATGTACAACTTGGAATAAACGTTAAATGATTGTTAATCATCAGTATTGCTTTGAAATCACCTATTTCCTTTGGATTAGACGTTTTGTTGATTACATTTTTACAAAGGCAGATCAAACATATAAAAGCTAACGGTAAGTATAAAATTTATCCAAAGTATAAAATGGATAGAATTCACTGTGTTTATACACTGTAAAAAATAAAACCTGTCTGACAAAATCAATATTTTTTTCCAAAATCAACGATAAACTTTCCACGGACTCTGATGTTGAACTCGAGCGTGAATATAGTCTGATTTTTCAGAATTGTCATTCTTTAATCTCCTTGTAATAGTTGAATTGATCGATGCTGCAACGACTGCTTTGTTTTACATTGTTTTTTGTTTTATTTTTGTTTTTTTTTTCGTTCGTTATTCAACACATAAAGCGGTAAGGCATTGTTCAGATATGTCAGCTGAAATCTCTGGCTATTCGGACACTGCGCGTATTTCGAAAGCCGCTTATAAAAATATTTGTTTCTCGGGAGTCTCAAAAAGGTTCGCTTTGAAAAAAAAGAAAACGTTTTTAGCTTATATATCTTTACTCCGTTCCCTTCCTCTCTCTCTCTCATATTTTTTGGCGACCTGGAAAACCATCCAGACAGAGGAGCAGCGCGCGCCGCGCTTTTAACGACAGGAACTCCATCTATTTAACGGTAAAAATACAAATGTAAGTATGACGAGAGAGTTGTTACGTGCAAGTGGGTCTTTGCGTCGAGCAGGAAAATAGATTTTGACACTGCCCTCTCTGTCGGGAGCCGATTTCCCGCGGAGAATTTACAAGTTACATCTTTGGTTTCGCTTTATATTCTCACATTTTTCTTTTGTATAACTTTGGCCATCGTACGTCACTTTTTTTTCTTTGCTTTTTGAGACCTTGAAAGGTTTAAGATCGCTCAATCGACTATATAGTTCGTTTCACAGGCGCGTCTCTCGCGTTTGGTATTTGTAAAAATTGCTCGAGAGATTTTTTTGGTCTTCCTTACGTGCTATGGCGTCGTTCGCTGAAAGCAGTGCATTTATTTTTTTTACTTTTTTTTCATGCCATTGATTACGTTAAATCCGTTATTGTGCGTGCTACGAAAATGAGAAAAATGCTGTCACGTTCACGAATAAGATTTCCATGCCCAATTTGCATCTACGATTCGCGTTATTCTAGTGATTCAAATTCATTCCGTTAATTTTGGATAATGCTTCGTAAATGCGTCTACTAATTTTACGATCTACATATTTCACTAATTAACACTTTGTAAATAAAATAAACAATTCTATGTACAAACGGGATTTAAACAACAGGTCGTTAACAGAACTTAAAGACTTTTTTTTTAATAAATTATATCAATCCTCGCTAATTCACATTTGTTTATTTAAATTATATCACATTTCAAGCATTATTAAACAATCGTTAATTACACAATGAACGGCTGTTACGTCGTGTCAATAAATAAATCTTAATCTAGGCAACACGTTTTAAACGACTCTCCAACAAAACTGGTTAAAACGATAATTTTTTTTCGAATTTTTTCTTTTTCACTTTTTGATTTTCCTAAGTAACGGGCACGGAAATGTTTAATGATTCCTTATACCATCGCGTCGAAATTGCCGCCACACGCCATTATTATTATAATTCTTTCGAACCTCATTCACACGCGAAAAATGCTCCTTCCGAAATCGGTTACGCCGCTTAATACTCCCGTCGACGATTGACTCGTCGTTTATACTATCTACTTTGGCACATTAACAATCAACGCAACGGATTTTTTTTTCACTGTCTCACTCTCTCTCTCTCTCTCTCTCTCTCTCTCTCTCTCTATTCGTCGTTTTTCCGCACGTTATTAGAAAAGTTTTTATAAGCAAGCTGCGTGTGTAAAAAAATCAACGCGTTTGTATAGACGGCGAAGACAGGCGTATACAATAAACGTCTCCGCACGAATTTAAGGACCTCGTTAAAGTGTCGTGTGCGCTTACATTTGTTTAGATAAAAAATAACCGCTTTTCGTTCATATAGCTTGGAAGAAAAACTTTTCGAATAACATTGTGTGTGTGTGTGTGTGTGTGTGTAGTCGGGTTTTTAAATAACAAGTAAACTTCTTAATATATCGACTCATGCGTGACGTCAGAGCGTTCAAACGTTATCCTTATAGAGTAAATCGAGATTCCGTTTCCGGTGAGAACTAGTGCAACTTGTAATTTCGCTATTGCAGCTGCGCTTTTGCTCGGTTTTTTTCATTTTTTTTATTTTAAACTTAGCTTCGCCGACAGCTATTATATCGTACATTTATTTATATATATATAATATAATTTGTAAGCCTCAACAATTCCCGTAAGAAGTCTATATATTATGTATATATATTGATCGAGGAGTAAAAACGAGTTTTCGCGTGCAGTTTTCGCGAGATCAGACGCCCGGCTTTGCTTCATCTATACACCTATATAATATAACGTAGTTAACAAGGAGGCTCGCTTCTATCCCTCGAGGTACACAGGTCGCCTTGTTGCCGAATTATATAACACAATAGTCAACAGTGAGTGCGTCGATTCCTTAACGTACAATGTTTCTAGGATCATCGCCGAGCTCTCGATTAACAAAATAAAAAGAGAGAATCAATTATCCTCCCACCCCCTGCTCGATGCGTCTAACTGTACACACACACATAGTCTTTCGGCAGATGTATATATATATAAGCGCGAGTCTCGCGTCCCACAAAGTCGCTGATTACTTTGGCACAGAAAACTCCCGCCGATCCCTTCCTCCTGCCCTCTCGCACTCGCCAGAGTTCATCCACGCACTCGCACACCCACACACGCACGCACGCACACGCAGACAGTTTCGCCCATTGATTCGCTCGGGACTTGTACGAGTGCGTGACGTCGCGAGCGCGCGGCACACACAGCTCACAAAGCGGCTGGTGTACAGTCCGTGCGAGCGAGCGAGATAGACAAGCTGCCGCCGCCGCTCGCGGATGCTTTAAAGCTTACGGGTTCGTCCCACCACCGGGGCCAGGGCTTTGCTCGAGTGACTAGTCGAATGTGCGCCGGTTCCCGTGAAAGCGCCGATTGTCCGCCGGAGAGGCGTCCGAGGTGGAGATTACGCCGCAGTCGGAGTTGAGAGGACACTGGTGCGCCGCGCCGCTGACTCGAGCCTGGAAGGAGATATAATGCACACGATGAATGCGCCGGTTAACCCGCCGCGCCCGCCGCGCGTCTCGCGGACCCCGCCGATTTAATGCTCAAGGAAATTGTTCCCGGAGAGTGAGTTTGAGATATGTATGGGCTAACTGTATTTAATGTTTGCTCTATGCCGCGCGCTTTGTGCCGCGCCGATTGTAATAACGGCGGTGGGAGTTTGGGAATTGAAGGAGAGAGGTCGGGCGAAAAGGATGGTGGGTTACGTCCGGGAGAAAAGAAATTTTAATATTTCTCCTTTTTCTTCAACGTTATTGTACTCGAGGTAACAAACTGGACAATTAAAAAATATTTCATTAACAGTGGAAAACGACGCGGAAATATAAATCTGTTTTAATGCCTTAATTAAGTCCTTACAAAGAAAATGGCATCGTAAATATGATAAACGGCTGATGCGCGCGGTGAAGAAAAATATGTAACTGTACGCTTTGCAGTGCAAGTCATTTGAATACAGTTGCTTGAATAACAACATCTTAAAAAAAGTGTTCATCGAGTAATTTTATGGAGATCTCGACAGTCGGCATAAAATCGAAGCGTAAATTTTTGAAATATTAATGATTCAAAGTTCAATCGCGCGTTAAAGACTGATTGGGTGCGTTTCCAAACAACCAACGCAATTAATCTTTTTTTTTTATATTGCCTGCGAACAATTTATGCCGTATCAAACGTGACTCAAAATTAAATGTATCATGCAATATTTATAATCAAATTTAACTCTTACGACTTAAAAAACGTATTATTCATTTCCGATGTTTTAATTGTACACAGAGGTTCTTCTTCAGGAAAAAAAAAAAAAAAAAACTAAAAATGAAATTGTTCAAGGCAGTGCCCCATTTATCAGAACCATAGAGCAGGTAAAAAAAGGTGAGCACACCTAGATTCGAGGCTCTGGTCGCGCGAGCACTCAGATCCTCCAACCGCCGCGGTCGTAGTCGGTCCTCGTTCGCTCGTCGTCGGACCAGCGGCCCCTCGCCGGCGACTCGAGCTATGGTGGCTCTGGCTCGGAGGTGGGAGATTCCTGCTACGCCTCCAAAAATATCAGGGCCGTCGGCTTCGGCTCGAGGTTGCTCTTCTTCGCCTCGACGACTAGGAACTCAATCTCGTTGCGGTCCCGCCGTGCGAACGACTCCGCTATTAGCCTCGCCACCTCCTGATGATGGAGTCCTGCGGACGAAACGATTTCAGACTTTGCTTTACTCGTGCCGGGGATGGATTTTGTTTCTAGTTTTAAATCCGATTGATTAACCCGACGATGTTAATTGGTGAAAATTTGCCGCTGCTACTTCAATTAGTGTAATCAACTTTACGATCTTGACAATAACTTTCGCGTGTTATTTTGTCAAAAATTCAAAACTTTCGATGTTAATCCGTTAATCTTTTGACGAAGGTTGACAGCCTTCATCGAAGGCTTTCAACCTTCGAAATTGACTTAATCCTCTTAGAAATTACAAACGTTATTAATGCCTTTGTTTTCACAAGTTTTTTTGTTTCAATTACCGCAATAAAAAAATTTGTAATTAGACTTGATAGAGATTATGAATTTGAAAAATAATTCCAGTAAATAATTGAAAAGAAAATAAGTCCGTGCGTCAGTAACAATACGCATGTATACTTTGCGTAAAAAGAGAAACTCCTTTATCTCGGTGTCGCGTGACGCAAAGTAACTTTTGTTACAACGAAGCTCTTCTCTTCTTTTTTTTTCGGCAACGTACCTTCGACCTTGTGACCGTCGACCTCCAGGATCAGTTGGCCAACTTCCAGACCGCCGGCATCGTAAGCTGCGCCATTATCCTGCTCGCAAAGAAGAAAAACGTCAACGGCAATGAGTTATGCGTCGTCCTCGAGAGGCCTTTTTTCGATCCGCGAGTCGCGCGCATGAAACTTAATGAAAATTCGAGGACGAAGCGCAGATGGAAGTACGGGACGGGCGGCGTCAACCTTTTTTTTTCGAGGTCGCTGAACCCAGAAAAAACGGATCGTCACTCTGCGCTCTTTTCCAAAATTTAGATAGTATAAAAGTTCGAAAATTTTCGAGCAGAATTGAAAAGGAATTGTCTGGGATAAAACGGAAAAGGGGGTCGTGGATTTTTTTTCTTTTTTTTTACTTTTTACAATCAGTTTGGCAGGAATTTTTAGGATTTATCTCGTAAAAGTAAAAGTTCATGCTTTCGCGATTCGTTGAAACACGAAAAACTATTTTTACGATGTTTTTATTAAATTGGAGCGGAAGTAGAGAATGGTTAAATTTTCGTGTTTATAGCCCGCTAGATTGCATTTACATTCATATCAAATCTTTTATTCGTTTTATAACCAGTTGAACAGAAACGCCCTGTTTTTCGAAAAGTATCAAAATAAAAAAGACAGTTATCCAATCTCCGAAACCGACATCCAGCATCAGCAAAGCTAAAAAGAAGTGCTCCACTTATGCGCACTCTTTTTACATCACCGCCGACAAAATCTGCCTCGCGCAGCCGGGTGATATATTTTTTCCCCTCCGTTTCGGCGAATATCCGCGCTCTCGCCTGGCAACCCGAGAAGGTCCGTCCGTCCGGTAAAAGGAAGCACCGTTTTAGGCGCGCGGAGAAAGACCAGACGCGTACACCGCGTCCTCCGATCTAGACCGTGCGAAAGTCTTTGGGGCGAGGCTCTCTCTCTCTCTGTCTCCTTTTACATTAGCCGGCTCGCGCGCGCGTCCCATTCGTCTTGCTCGCGACGCGTCCGTTTTTTCATCCTCTCTCCGAAGTGTGCGTCGGCCTCGTTATCCCGGAAATCGAGAGGCGCTCGCCGATGAAAAATTGACTCTCCGCGCCGGAGAGCCTCGCTCTCGCGGCGCGTTATTGTTTCCTTCTTTTTTTTTGTGTCGGGAGGAGCAGTTCTCCTTCGGAGATCGATCGCGTCGGTGATCGATGCGCGTCGATCACCAAAGCGCGCGCGGCATCGATTCGCGCTCCGGTGCGTCGACCTCTGGGGCATTTGTTTGGCTTTCTTTTTTTTTCTGGCGGGGGGGGGTTATTAATTTTTTTTTCTTTTTTTTTTCGTCCTTTACTTCGATGTAACAATGGACCGTCATTAGGACGCATGATTGTCGAGTTGCGGAGGAAAAAACAATGGAAATTTTCGCCGCTTCTTGCGCCTTTTGTTTGACTTCGCGCGAAGTTGTTAATCTTTTTTTAACTTTGTTTCGTGGAATTGACGTGGAAAAGGTTTTTATTTTTTAACTTGCATAGTTGTGCGATTTGGTTATTTCAGCTGCAAGCAGACTTTTTATGTAAATTTCGTATCGGATTGGATATCTTGTAACGTTCAACGTTTTTACAACTTTCTCATCAGATCCGGAAGTCGACGCTTTTTATCTTTCAGTTTTTGCGGGCCTAAAGATATCTGATGGTTCATCTGTCTTCCGTAGAAACTGATTTAGATTTTCTTACACGCGAGGCTTATTTTTGTCCTGTCCGAAAGATATATTACTGCTTTGGTGGATTGAGCGTTAATCTAATAATCTAGAGGTCCTAAATTAAACCTATCCTATAATTATGAGGGTATCTCTTTCAGCTTTTTTTTAATTTATAGCCTTTCTTATAATACGTTTTTTACTACAACTATATAAGAAAGAAGTTAAAAAACTATAAAACTCGTATTTATATAAAAGTTTATTTTTACGAAAGTAAAAGCCTTTTTATAGAATAATAACGATTCAGACTTTTGTAAAGCGTTATTTGATTAATACTTATGGTGTCAATTTCAACTGCTTATAAAATTAAAAAAATATTACTTATTCGGTCAATCCTCAGAACGTAATCAACGATTAAATTGTACTTTGTCTAATTTATTTCAATCAACGTGATAATTACAGGATTATAATTTTTAATTAAACATTAAATTCAGAAGGTGACGTTGACAAGCGAAAGTTTATTTTTGAATATATTGACAAAATCAATAAATTTATTAGCAACTGAATGCGCGTTATGACGTATTAAAGTAGAATTTCTACTTTCACTGAAACGCTATAAATTCAATGAATCACACTTTTAAGAAGATGGTAATAAAGAAGAGTAAATAAGGAAGTCCATAAATAGTTTAAGAACACTATATCAAAAGCAATTAATTTTTTCAGTGTCTGTAACTTTTTTATTAATCGATCACTTAGCATTTTAATTTATTTATTTACCCACTCGATAATATTTTTCTTTAAAGAGCTACAAACAGAATTTAACAAAAATAAGGTCGAAGCGAGCAGAAAAATACACCTCGTCGAGGTCAACGCACGCGTAAGAATGATACTGTTAAGCAGTTTTCGAGTCACGATAAATGACTCTTCTTTACATCAAACGCAGGTCAGCAGTTTCGTTGTCTAAAAAGCGGAAATTGAAAATGGATCGTTTAACCTATTGTTCATTTTTACGATTTATCATGAACGAACTGTAAGAAAATACCCCCCTTTTTTTTAAACAAAAATTGAATTTCATTGTTCGGATGCATATTTACGCCGCATTATATTCAAAAACTGCCTCTTTCACCTCGCAATAAAAATCGAAAAGTGCGCAAGTAAACGCGATTGCGCAACCCGAAATCTAGAATAAAATCGAGGCACACAATACTGACGTGAATATTGATGATCCTCGGCAGGGGATGCTTGGTATTGGCGCCGCCCTCGATGGCGATGCCGAGGGTGGGCTTGCTCTTCTTGACGATGATGCGCAGATTGCCCTGGTGATCGGGCACGACGACCGCGGCGTCCTCCTCTCTGCGCTCGGAGTTCGGGTCCCTGGCGAGCCTCTGGGCGCTGTGGTGCCGCCTGGGCCCGCCGGCCGATCCGGTGCTGCCCGTCGTGCCGCTGCCCGCCTCCTCGAGCAGCTGGGCCTCCTGCATGTCGAAGCTGCGGGAGAGCTTGTGCGCGAGCTCCTGGAAAAGAGGCGGACGGCCGGGGGCGGGAGCCGAGCGTTAGCAGGTGGGATCGAGTCGCTTGGAGCACACGTCTCTCCAAAAGAAGATAATACAGACTAGTCGTTCATCGCTTATTTTTTTTTTTTTTTTTTTCAAGAGCTTGTACTTTTTAAACACTACTTTAATGTCGCACTGCACTCTTCTAAGGAGAATCGTCACGCTGCCTGCGCGACTCCGCGGTTAGGAAAGTTATTTTTTTCATTTTCGTGCCTATATGCCTGTCGTCGGGTGATGTGTAAGCACCTCGACGACAAGTGTATATATTATAATTAGTAAATTTAAAAACTCTTTCGACTGAAGAGTAGATAAAGAAAAGCTTTTCTTAAAATAGTGAAAAATGGCAACTAGTCGAAAATTGTTGAAAAGTTAATAAGTTTGAATAAAAATTTAGTAAAAAATAGTAAAAATCAGAGAGAAAGAAAGCGGAGTTACGTAGAGAGCGTGCGATTCTTTATAAAATAAAGCGTGTAACTGCACGCAGGGCACAATCACTGCACGAAAAAATAAAAATCATAGTGATAAAGTTAAACTAATTTCTATGGATAGACCTAAGTTGAATTTCTAGATGTATACAAGAAATACGTGGATATATGAGAGCGCAATTAGTATTTACCTAAGATAAAGTTGTAATTATACGTACAATGCGTGTATAATACACATTTCCAAGAGCATTTTTTTTTTTAAGTTAATATTTGAGATAATAAGTATTTGAGAATCATGCTTGCTGAATAGGCTGGCAGTGGCAGGGTGTTAATTGGTTGGTGCTTCGGAAAGTGGTGGCGGTCGTGACGGTGGTGGTGTTGCGCGAGACTTATTTATTCTTTTTTTGCTTTGCGTTTACTTTGCTCAAACGGTTCGTCGAGACTATATTTGCAAGAATATCTTGTCCCTACACATATACTGTCTGTACGAGCCTTAGGTCGTACAATCTAAAACTGATCAAACCTGTAATATATTGTTGTCATCAAAAGTTATCAGTTAGCATTCAACTAAACTATATTGATACTACGTTGCAAATGTTGTATTTTACAAAAAAGTATTTTAAACTATTCATCTAGATTCTAAGATATATAGTAATGTAATGGGCTCAGCTGATCACTTGTCCATCGCATCTTACGACGATGGTGGGAGAACCCAAGGTTTAGAGATGACCAGTTTAAAGCTCGACTTCTTCGTTTTCTAAATCTTGATGCGACAAAGAATGATGGAGACACAATAAGGATAAAAATATGTATTTCTTTTTTTTTTGCACTTTCGCTGAAAACATTAATTTGTGTAGCGACAAAAAAAAAAGTTAAATAAACTCTGGTATCTTTCAAAATATATAACTAACTGAACGCTACTAAACGATATGGAAAACAAAGTAAAAACATTGTAATAAAAAAAAAAAAGATAATCAAATGTCTGTAACTTACTAGAAAGCAAATGACGCAGAAGTTATATAATTCCGTTCCTCGAATATCAATTACAAGTGTAGTCATGTGTTCTGTAGTGTTTTATTATGAATCTCTCTTTGAAATTAACGTGAATTTTGACCTATATTATACACACATTATTCAGTAGCTTCAATAATTAAAAGCAGATAAAACTCATGATTGATATATTCTAATTAATCGTAATTTTTCAATCAGTTACACTCATTACTATTAGCGTACTCATTTTATATTTTTACTTGGTGATTATCATCTCATATGTGAACGTGCATGCCAAGACATCTAGAAGTATATATATATCGTGCTTGAAATATGATATACATAAGACAATAATAAAAAAGAGCGAGTGCAAGACATCTAAGAAAACACGTACACACGCTAGATATATAATATACGTATTGACTATTGGACTATAAAGGCTCTATAGCGAAAGGATCGATTGTATGTTCTATTAATGTAAGTGAGAGAGATAGAGAGATGTCTAAAATTAAGTTAGTCATGCCAAAAGCTACGGTCGTATATTATCCTCGTTTAGCTTCTTTTTTTATTCCTCTCAATTTCGACTTCTCATTGAGCATCATTTTTCTCTTGTCTCTCCGAATCTCTCTCTGCGATATTTGAATTCCACGAAAGTCTCAGCTACGTTACTATGCTCATTTGTCTCGATTTTAGTTTCCTATTTTTCTCGTCGGATAAAAAAAACGCCAGTAAAAAACGCCTCGTTAAATAAGAATATTTATTTTGTTGGAAACGAAAATGCGTTAAAAACTCCTCTAAAGGAATAAAAAGTTTTAAACGCGATTCCTTGCTTTTCGAATTAAACGTTGCACAGAATTTAATGCAAATAATACAAAATTTAATGAATGCAAAATATTGTGTATATATAAAAATTAATAAAGTGTGGGAAAATTCAGAATTAAAGTGAACGTATGAATTAAATATAACTTTAAATAAAAGCAAATGCTGAAACACAATAAAGATGTTTTATTTTAAAAATATTAAAAGATTCATTAACCTTTTCAAGGTAACTTTACGTAATAATAACAAAACGATTGCTACAAATATTATACTAAGTAGAAGATTACTAAATATCTACATGTAAGAAAATTATTGGCTATAATTCTTGCTACAATTCTGCAGAAATTATGTGCTATGAATCTAAAAAAAACGAGTATCGCAACAACTGTTGCTTCAATGATGTACCATTCGCAAGTTTATTCTCGAAAACAGCTTTACTTCAATCGCTGTATAAAATCTTTTCTGATTATTTTAAAATCCAGACGCTATTCTCGCGTCGACAAAACTCGCCCTGGAAAGGGTTAATGAATTGAGTGTTGCTCTTATACCATGCAAAAAAAAAGTGGAGAACATTCACTTCTCCTCAATTTTCCCTAGAGATAAGATTTTCGTTAATCGAATGAACCGAAAAAAGAACTCTTGATGTGTGAGAGGTTAACGCAAAGGTGCGCGCGGTGCGTGACGGTATATAATAATAATTTCGAGGCGCGCTGCCTCGGTACAAGTGCGGAAGGTATTATAATAAAGAATACAGAACAAAAAAAAACAGACAAAACACAAGAAAACCAAACAGAGACAAGAACAGAAAACGACTGAAAAATCCGTGTGAGTCACAGCAGCAAAGTGCGAGAAAGATAGAGAGCTTGTTAAAAAGTATAAGTATATAGGAAACGTCTGCCTGTGAGAGAAAAATCCTCGTGCCAATGGTCCAGAAAGGTACCCAAAGAGAAGACAGTGTTCGTTTTCGGAAAAGAGAGAGAAAGAGAGAGAGAGAGAGAGTGAGAGAGAAAGAGAGAAAGAGAGAGAGAAGAGAAAGAGAGGTAAAGAGAGAGAGAGAGAGAGAGAAAGAGCAAGAAAGGAAGAAGAGAGGGACTTACGAGGGGTCTGGCGCCCCAGTACCAGGACTTGACGCGCTGCGTTAGGCCCCCGAGTAGGTGGGTCCTCCAACCACCGAAACCTCCACCACCGCCACTCTCCGAGCTCCTCTCCTCCCTCGCCTCGTCCTCGTCCTCCTCGGTATCGCGATCGCGATCCCGATCCCTCAAGTCGGCGAGCCGCCTGGTCACTGCGCCGGCGCCGTTACCGATCATGATCTCGGCGATGTCGGTACCCTCGCACACTGGATCGCCCTCCATCTTCCCCGTGCGCCGCCGATTATCGTCGGGGTTTTAGCGTCGCCGACGGGGAGAGAAAGAGAGGGGAGAGAGCGCCCCCAACGGACGAGGAGACCCAGACACGCGCAGAGACAACGACGGGGGACGAACAGAAGCCAGAAAAAAAGACAAGACACAATTGATCAGCCGGTAACGCCGGAGCGAGCTCCTCTTCACTTAGAGCTACGGCTTTAGAAACTTGCTTTTCGCTTCTTTTTCTTTTTTTACCCGAGAGTACTTTTTTTTTTTTTTTTTCAATTAAAAAACTACTGTCGAGCATGTCCGCTTTTAACATTTTCGCCCGAACGAGCTTCTTTATCTTCAGTGATGGTATGTATTTATGCTGGCCTCATATTACATGATATTTTGCTCGGTATCGAATAAATTCATCATTAATGAGATACTTGGGATCCATAATGGATCGGAAACTGTTTATCTTACTCAATTTGGCAAAAGTTATTACGTAAATGGGGGGGGAGAACGTTACGGTTATAGTTACGATAAAAAATTTCGTTTAATCAATCAAGAAAGACTTGGTATTAAGCTCGAAAAGTTTAACATTTTATTACGACTTCACTGTATAATTTATGGTGCTTGAAATTTTTTTTTTTTTCAGTAAAAATAAAAATTCTCAACATAACGGCTGCTCGAAAAAATATTGAAGAAAAAATAAAAAGTTGCGACACAAATGGCCATTGACGTTTATGAACCATAACTTTCAGAAGATACATCAAATTTTCTATCTGGCCGATAGACTTGATGGATATTCCGACGCCTCGATAGGATATAAACCATGTTTTTGTACTGCAGACTATCTAGGGCTTAATATAATAATGATACTTGATTGTTTATTTTTCTTGTTAGAACGAAGAGCCCGCCGTTCGAAATAAACTGACATTTTTATATCAATAGCGTCGAAAATTCTCTCGTCCAAAATGTATAAAAAGTCAGCTGCTTTGTTAAATTTAATATTTCCTACTTTGAACGAATCGCTTTCTGCCAAATAAGTTACTTTTCCCCGGCAGAAATATCTCCGTTTTAACAAGAAAATTCTTTCTTGGATAACTTCCAAGATTCTGGGTTTGTAAAACGAGAGGAATGCCTTTGAAGTATCAGCAATTTAATTCAGCTGAAAATTCAGGAAATATTCCCCACCTGACGGGGCTGTTAGTTTAACCAGTTTTTAGCGCCTAAAAGAGAATTCAATAAAGCGCTAAAGCCACATTGTTTTATCTCTCGAACCCAAGCCGCTCGCAACGCCGCTCGCTAATAAAACCAATATGGGTCAATCAGCGCCGAAGCCGTTAAATCGGCAAGCGCGGCTCTTATTATGATTTAGCATTAGCAATCAGCGGCTCTGATTGACCGTCTGGCGCAAAAGTGAAACGGTCGGGCTCTCCGGTGCTCGACGAGCGCCAAGGAAATCGGGAAAGCAGCGAAGAGAAGCTTCTTATCGGCCGATGAGTTTCACTTTTTATCGCGCGTCCGCCCGGACGTTGTTTACATACGACGCTGTACAAGCCGAACGATGATCGTGTCCGCGACCAAAAGAGTGGGCGGTTGCGCGCGACTCTTTTTTTCTCTCTTTCTTTCTCATTTTCTCTCTCGCTTCGAGGCAGATCGACTGGCGATTAACTTTGTCGGGAATTAATGTCCGGGGTGCGTCGACCCCTCGGAGAGGCAGGTGCCTTTTAATTACGAGATGCTTTTAAAAATCTGCGCGCGCTCGACGATCGGGAAGAGCTGAAAAGAGCCGTCTGCGTTCGTAGAGAAATTTCTGCTGAATTTATATATAACTTGTGCACTGGCTTTTTTTAATGAGGGATTGATTGATGCGTTTAAAAAAAAGTATGGTATAAACAGAAATTTGAAAGCGCAATTTTTTACAGCGGTAATTGAATATTTTAATATAAAGGATAATGGTTATTTATTAAATAAATTATTATTCGACGTTTATCAAGTCAACCGCATTACGGAGAATAGAATCTAATAATAATTTATTAAATATGTCACGTTTTAATTTTATGAGCAACTCATCGCCAGATAAAAGGAAACCATCTTGCTATAATTCACAAAGCATAAAGCATTAAAAATATTTATCTTGCGATTAGTTCTCAAGGATGCTTATTAAACGAATCTTTTGTTATTTAAAAAAATATAAAGATTCATACTCATACGCAATTAGTTCCACTCGCAAAATATACAAGCAAATCAAACCACAGCTTCGACCTCCACAGAGAGAGAGAGAGCAATTATTCCATCTCGGCAGGTCAAAAAAAAAAAAAGTAATCATTCCACGCTCGGCTCTCTCGACTTCCGTGAAAAAAGGCCGAAAATCCCAAGTCAGCAATTAAAGTATTAGAACAGCCGGAAACGGCCCCGAGAAAGTCCTCCTCCGCCGCGGGAGAGGTCAGAAAACTGCATGAAAAAGAGAGAGAGAGAGGGGCGAGGGGGCGTGCAGGAAGAGAATCCGGCGCTCAAACGGATTAACCTCGGTCAGTCTTACCCGAGAGAGGAGCTTAGCCCGCGATGCGCGTCGACTCGCCGCGCGATCGACCTACTTCGGGGGGATCGCGAGAGAGGCTGTGTCATAAAGGCGCGAAAGACTTTCTCCTCGTAGGCGCGACCGACGTACAACTCGGGCGACTATCGAAAACTTCAATTTCGCGGCGGCGGCGGCGGCGGCGGCGGGGCTCGAGTTGCGCGCTCTCCTTTCTCTCTCCCGGCGATCTCCTTTTGCCGCCGCGAGAAAAACGTATATGTACGTCGTCGCCGGAGGAGCGATATGTAGGATATGGCGTTTTTCGAAAAATTCAGAGGCTGATGCCGCTGCTTTCGTTCGTATCTCCGAAGGAGGAGAGAGAGAGAGAGAGTCGATGCGTGAGTAATGCGAGCCGATAGGTCGGAAAGAGCCGCGTGTCCGATTCGAGTTGTCGGAGGTGAGTAAGGGGACAGAGAGGATTATTGCGGAAGCTTGACACGCGGATGTCGATGAATATATTTTTGCTCATTTCGGAGCGGACGTTCTTTAATGCGCTGGAATATTTAGATGTGATCGTATGATATCATTACGCGAAACATTTAGGTTTATTGTATACGGCAAACGGCTTTGTACATAGCCTTGCAAATTTGCTTAAGTTTAATTAAGATTTTATCTTGATTGTGTTATTTTCGACTTTTAACCTCTGGCACTTTTTCAAAAAAGTGAGCTCTTCTCGGTTAAACAAAAAAAAAACGTAAGCAAACATTCCGAGCTTCGACGATGTCCAAAAAGGGTCACTTCCTGCGGTTCCCAAAGGTTAATGTAATTAGTGCCGCCTACTTTCAAATTACCTTCAATTTAAACGAGAGCGATACAATTTTCGTTGCACTTTTCGTCCCAGGAAGTGGTCACCGGCATCGTTCACTCAACACAAAAGGAAAGGTAAAAGTCTAAGGCGCGTATTATCGGAACGTTTCCATCCATAAGGAGGTCAAAAAGAAAGAAAACCCAAGGATATTACACTATCAATTTCACAAGACGAGCCGGCAGTCCGAGAGTTCACGGTTGCCGCCCATGCAATAGATTTACCTACTCGAGTGACAATCGATATTTCATTATCCCCGCCTGTTTCCTTTTTTCTTCCGAGTCCAGTGCGATTGCAAAATTATTATTAAACTTGGCCGGTCGAGTGCGCTAATATAACATAAATAAAACAAGGTCGATTTGCGCCTGTAAACTCTTTCGAAAGAGCCTGGCGTTTTGCTCAACTTTAACGTGTATATACGCATACGTATATCTTTCTCTACGAAGTCGCGCTGTAAACAAGACGCCGAAGAAAGAGAAAACCTCGATCTCGGGGCCGGTCTCGTGCCCGATATATTTTCCGCCCGTGTAAAGAAGCGGCTCGGCGAGCACAAAACGAAGAGGCAGAAAAACGCGGCAGGCCGACTTCGGTATCCAGAATTTCGGAGCGCTCCAGTTGCCTCGAACCAGTCGCTTTTACGTCTGGCAGGCCGTCTTCGAGGAGTACCTTATGCAACGGCGTTGCAACGTCTCTCGCGGTTAATGGCTTTTTAAAGAGGCGCCGAAAGCTTCGATTATCAATTTCGCGAAAACTTGTTTGCATCGGGTTCTGTCGAGGAAATCACGGACCGAGGACTTGCTTCCATTTTCTTTGGTCAAGGTTGGTCGTCGTTTATTAGCGGGCGGTAAGATTACTGTATTTTGAAAACAAACCTGCCAATTAATTTACTGGATGGTTATTATTAGATACAGCTTATCTAGACTGATGCATCCTTTGAATTTTCAAGGCTTTTCGCGCAAGGCTCCTTTCTCAATACTTATCTAATTATTAACCGGATTTATCTAATCTTAGGTCCAATCATCGCACACATCACAAACGCCTATATCTTCCGTACAATTTTTAGGTCGCGAATTCGACAAACAAAAAGTTATTAATCCTTGACTCGCGATATTAGAATCTACTTCGTTTCCAACGATATTACATTTTATTTTATCAGCGCTGCTAAATTGATTCAATATTATTTTTTAATCACCATCAGCTTTTACGTAAATGTGCGTTGTGTAAGTGGCTTTTGATCAATTACTTCACATGCGTGCGTTGCTGAATAACTTGCGATTCCGATATAGATATGCAATTGTACGGTTTCTTTTTTTCTGCTTTGACTTAACTGTCCTTTATGAACTTCCCGAAGTCTTAAAGATGAATGAGACCCGCGGCGCCGGTAAATACCACTCGATGATAACGTAAAGCGCTCTTAACCAAAAATACGAGAATCCACGTGAATTATTCAACGCGGAATGGAGCGGCCTTAAAGTAAATAATTTAGCATAAATTAAAAATTTTTAGTTTATCGACGTAACGGACCGTTTATTCAAGTGTAAACAGTTAGGATCGCTGCCGGGACGCGATTCGTCCGTAGAGTTTATTGAATACAGCAAATTTTTCCCGCGCGTCAACGAGAGGAGTAATTGCTGGAGATTTATTGTTTACAAACAGATTTATCGCAAGTTCCGCGAGACGATGTTAGCTCGGAACGTATCACTTGTATTATCCTAGACTCAATCAGCGACGTAATCGCTTTTCGTGCGCTGAAAACTATCTAAAGTTATATAAAAACGATCAATTTCATTTCTTCGGACACGCGCAACTTTCCCCGACTCCTTTTACCAAAATGTCGTTAGGAAAACGGGAAAAAAAAAACTATGCGCTTTTTTCCTCGCTAATTGGGAAAGAACATCGCATCGATTGTAAATAAAAAGGAGCAGCGCACAGCTCGGTTCGACGGTGCGCAGGTGTTCGTGGATTATTAGAGCCAATTGATTTCCGATGAAATTTCAACATTTACGGTCGGAGCTATGTAAAAAATAGCTTTTTTTTCCTATACTTTCAATTCAATTCGCTCGAACGGACTTTTAATTCAAATAGAATTTGCAGTAACTGTATTATATATTGCAAGAGACAATATGTAGGACGCCTCCAAAGCGTTTCACCCAAATTCAGCTGAAGTGTACAGTAAAAGCAAGACGTAACGTAAATGGTAATGACGTAACGAGAATCAAGTTTAACTGGAAATGAGTTTATTTGCATGGTTTGATACTCGTTTTAACGTAATCGCAAAAGTAAAACAAATTTTAAATTATATCGTTCCTCCGCCACGATTTTTAAAAAATCCGCCAAAAATTATAAAATAGTTATATTATTACGACTGCTTTATTACTTTTGCTTTCGATATTAAATAACATCGCTCGCCTCTCCGATCCTACCTCACAATCCCCTCCTCCGAATTTCTGTCCCTGTACACATCAAAGCAAATCCGTCTGCGCGGGCATTAAAATGCATCAGTTTGAAGTAAACCACCTTACCGCGAGCGACGGGCCGAATGTAGGCCGCGGCACTTCTTTCACCCATTCCCGACTTTGGCGTTCGGTTTTTTTATCACGCATCCGCTAATCGGCCCTCTCTCGATATATACATATATATATATATGAGTCAGACAGCCGCTTGCGCTCGAGAAAGGGCGGCGAGAGAGCTGAGTCACGCGCGCGGCGTTTCGCGCTCGGCGGGAGAGGTACGGAGTTCTCTCTCTCTCTCTCTTTCTCTTGAGAGCGCGGGAGGAAGCGCCGAGAAAAGAAGAGGAGGAGGAGGCTCGATTTCTAGCGAGGAAGTCTAGGCGCGGGGATCAACGACCCGCGAGAGGAGGCTTCTAATGACATTTGTATGCACGCTTCTTCCGTTATAAGGAGTCTCTTTTTTCTCTTTTTTTTTTTTTTAAGCGGCGAGAGAACCGAGTTTTTTTTTCGATGGGGGGGACTTCCTCTTTCCGCGGCTGCTGATGCCTGCTTTTTGCGTGCATAAATTATATCACGAGGGTTTTGTGTAACTGTAACTGGCTTTTCATTAGCGGCTGCCTGCGACTCTATATAGATAATTGTCCTGGGAATCTGCCGGGATTCGGACGGGAATTTAATTGAGAGGTTGAATTTCTTTTTTGTGGGAGTTTACTTTGAATTTCTGAAGGAAACGTGTTGCGTGCGGTTATATTGAATTCACTGTTAAAAGTTGTGCAATAGGAAAGGTGCATTTTTCTCATTCAATTATTAAGAAAGCAGAAATTTTGTTTTCATATACTGGTAATTAGAATGTACCATCAAAGATAATTACGCCATTAAATATTCATGCACCGCGAGAAAGCTAAATCTCAAACACTATCAAGTTCTACAACTCAAACACAACAGCGTCTTATCGCTGTATTAGCTTGATTGTGTTTGGTTAAAACGCGTTTAATTTATGATTAAACTCCTCCGTTTACCATAACGCAACCAATAACTTCTTGCAATTCACTTGCACCAACGCTTTATACGTTGAAAATTTTTCTTCGACCAAAAACCAAAATCAGAGAAAAAGGCACCATCATATCCCGGAACCGACTCCCACCGAGAGCAGGCACCAATATTCTCGCGCCGCCAATTAGGATCCTCCCGCGGCCGAAGGATATACTTTCTCATCCGCGCGGGTTAAAATCCTCAGTCCGCAGCCTCTCCGAGACGAGCTCCATGCAGCCCGCGCGAGAAACGCACTTTCCTCTCGGGCTGCGCTGCGCGTCGATCTCATTCGCATGCAAATCGGCAATTAAGAGCGCTTCGGCTCTCCCTCCCGCGGCGTGGGCGGCGAAATTCGCGCGCGCGGCCCGAGAAATCGCCGCCGCGGGCGCCGTTACGGAGGGATATCCCGTCCCGGGGTCGGGATTCCGCAACAATAATACGGAAGTACGTACGATCCCGCGGCCGATGGCTTCGAGGCTCCCGTCGCTCTCTCGCTCTCTCTGTTCTTGACCGAGAGCCCAAGAGATGAAGAAGCATCTCGCGGATCGATTTAATTAACGCTCGCCCGCGCGAGCCTCCTCCCATTTCACCGTTTTCAATTACGCGTACCGCGGGGTGAGGGATTTTTTCGGCATATCTCGCTTCGATTCGGTGCCGCGAGTCAGGGGGAAGATTTTTAAAGGCTAGATCGCCGTCGTAAATAACGACGCCGCGGCTTGCTGTCTTTGTGCGATCGCGAGTTTATGTAACGCTTGCTTCTCGGTGTATGGTCTTTTGTATGTAATACTTTCGGTGTTTGCGCGAGCTTTCTAATGGTCAAGTGCTTAAGGAGCTGGTTTTATTAATCGCTGCCCTTACAAATTGCTGGCGTCTTTGAACTTTGAAAGCGAATCGCAGCTGGCATTTTTCTCGCGTATTTCACGCTAAATTTATGAATAGTAATTGAAAGTGAATTTTGACGATTATATTTAAAGTTTGGACAGAAGGGTTTTGAAATGTTATCGACTGCGAGCTCGGAAGTTGTCAATTCTTTCATTTGAATAAAATTTATTCATTCATTATGCGCTAGTAATACGTAGAAAGTCTTGATCGCGTCATTCAGCAAGAGGCAAATATAGATATGATAATTTATCGTTCATTAAGAATAAATTCATTAGAATCAAGATCAAACTGAAAAGGAAAATTTAGAAAAAATTGGAGAAAATCTTCTTGAAACATGTTTTCGTGTTAAAATTGGCTTCCGAGCACGAAACTTTGATGTATCTTTGGTAAAAATTGCTACAAAAGTTAAGCGCATCCTTTGCTTATCGAGATTAGTTGCTCCCAATCGAGCTCAACTCCAAGTCAATATTTTCTCTCTCCAAAACCATCTTTACTCAACCCGATCGGCGAACGACCAAAGATATACGAAGCCCTCCCCGGGGCGATTACCCGAAAAAGGCCATAAATTTTAATAATTTAATTCCCTCCCACGAGAAAAAAAGAGGGCGCGCGGCCGCCGCCGCGAAAGAAGTAAGCAGTCGGCCGCGCCGCCGGGTAGGCCACACACGCGAAACTGCAAGCCGTAAAAATTAGTTGGCCCGCACAGCGAGCCTCGCCGCGATCATCAAAGATGCTCCGCGCGATTGACCCATCGGCGCAAACGAGAGGGTCCCCCCCCCCCCCGGACAAAAACAACAAGACGCGCAGCAGCAGCAGCAGCAGCAGCAGCAGCCTCCGCGCAGTGCGTCTCCCTCTCTTACACGCGGAGAGACTCGTCCGTATATCGTAGCCGCCGCCTTACAACTTGGCAACGGTGCACAAAGAAACGACGAGGGCCCCACCAGGCAGGCAGCACGCACTCCTGCCCGCCGCCGGTCCCCGCTCCCCCTCCCACAACCGAGGAGCTGCCCCCTCCCACCTGCGCCCAGGTAAGCAGCCACCGCCGCCGCCGAGAGCTGAATCAGTCGAGTCCGCAGCACCGCGACTTACGCACCGAGCGAGCAATCGAGTTCCGAGTTCCGAGTTGCGCCAGCAGCAGCGGCCGATTTCTACTTCGACCTCGATTCCCGACGAGGCGCAGAAGGGTAAGTGCGCCGTTGTCCTTCGATCCCTCGTGCGCTTCGGCGCGCCGCTACCGCGTGTACACTATATGTACATATAGTGCTCCCTTTTTGCGGACGAGTTACGGGCCCGTTTTACTTTTCTGAAATTCCCCGGGAGGCGAGACTTTTTACGATTTAATTATATACGTTTCGACGCGTCCCGAGGCGGCTTATTTTTTTTTGTTTTTTTTTGCCTTAATGAAACGCTTCTTACGAAAGGGTTTATTACTTTCGGCATGGGGAAAGTTAAATCGTCGGCGGGCTTTGTTTTCCTTCGCGCTCCGCGAAAATGTTTACGTTCATACGATTGCTTTGTTCAATTATTGCGCGACGTAGTAATTTGTATTTCCCCACTTTCCTCAAATTGATAATTAAACCGTATACTTGCCGTTGCCCAAACTCGTCGTCGAAATTTTCCGAAAAAGCCATCAGCTCCGAATTCGGCTGACGCGCCAGCCGTCGATCGGTGCGTGCGCGCTTTAAACCTCGTCACGTGTATCCTACATCGAGGCGCGCTCGAATAAATTTTCAGCGCTGCTCTCGTTTAACTGTATACCCGGGCCGCCGCGCGCTCGGGAAGGCCTACACGCAAATAAATCGGCCGCCGTCGCCGTCGCACTCCGCCTTTTTCCGCGAACGAAATTTATTTCGCGCTCGCCGCGGCGGTATTTCACTTTTACTCTCGTTCGCGAGCGAGCGCGAACTTGGGGACACGGCGCGCGCGCGCCGCGCGGTATTACAAAACCGCCCGTCAAAATCGCCGCGTGGGTATGTGTGCGTAACGCGTACGTGGAAAATCGTAAATCGCCCCTTCCGGAGAGGAGGGAGCGCGGCCGGGCTTTCCTCTTTATCTCGTAATCGCCGCCGAGAGCGGCACGGGCCGATTGTTTTAATAACCGAGCGCGCGCGAACGCCTTTTTCGGCGGATATGTACGCGGCGGGCTTTTTTGATAGGCGGTTTTAGGCGCCTTTGTTTGCCGAGGCGCTGCTGCCTGGACTTGGGTTTGAATCTTTTTCGGTGATTTTTTTGGGGTTATTGGGGCGTTCTTGGGGTTTTAGATGGTTTTCGTAACGATTGAGGTAATGTTTTCGTATTGGTTTGAGGTAGCATGCTTTGTGTTCGGTACAGGAAGAGATATTTAATTGGGACAGCGATTACGGTTGTAAGAATAGTTTTTAAAATTACGCTTTTTTTATATAATACAAAACGAATTTAAAAAGTGTAAAAATACATTTTATTAATTAAAGATAATTATAGGGTAAAAAATTAGATAGTAATATTTTCTTCTTTCTACAATCAACTTTATTACATAGTTATACGATTGCTCAATTCGACTGGTTTATTAAAAAAAGCTGCAACCTTTAAAATTTAGAAAGTATATAAATTTTATAAAAATAAGGAAACCTCGATATATTAATATTAGTTAGTAAAGTAGTTATTTATTCATGTTTCATTAGTGATAGAATCTTGGTCGCAGATTCGAGCTTATAAATTTTCAATAAATAATTTGCTTGTAAAATAACGACAATGACCTTCTCTTATAGATAAATTATTAACGATCGATATAATTCAAAGGAAATGTTAAGCTCGTTTTTACGAGTTGAAGAAGTACATAATATATTGCGCTAATAAACTCTGCACGAAATTCAAAACTTTTTCAATCCCCGATATACCACAATAAAATCCACGTCGAAGATTTATCAACGCCGATCGCTATCCTTGGCACATAAAAATCTATCGCGAGATTCTCGATCTCGATCAATGGAAACCGCGAGTACCTCAAGTTCGCCTCAAATTTTCGATACGTCTTAATTATCCTCACACTGACAACAAAAAAAAAAAGCGAACGAGAAACGTCTTGTTCAAACGCGGTCCCGCCGATAAAATGCATCCCGTCCGACGCGTTATAACGGCCGCTCAAAAGCGCCGAAACAATATTGCGCCGAGAAAAAGATGGTTGTTAAATGTATTATTTGAAAGGGCGTATCGCCCTGATAAATCGTCTATAGTATAAAAAAAGCCGACGGACCACCAGTTCGGAATTTACGACTATTCATTATTAATACATTGTCGTTTTATGCAGCTCGCCGTAAATAACGATCGTCCGTCGGCGAACTATTTATTAGCGCTCGAGCCGCCGAAAGGGACAATTACGAAATTTGTTTTCAGAAAAAAGCCCAGCATCGCCCGTGCGTTTAGCAAATATTTATGTCCGCGCGCGCAAAAATCTGCCTTTACCACGGGAGAAAAGCCGCGCGCGCACGGCGAGAGCTTTTAAACAGTTCCTTTAGCGCGGCTGCGCCGCGGCAAAAAGCGGCCGGCGAAACTAAAGTAAAAGGATGCTGGCGAAAGAAAACAAAGCGGCCCGTGGCGGACACTGCGTCGTCGCCTTTGTCGCGCGCGTATAACGCTCCCTCTCCCGCTGCAGCGTAACGCCAATTGCATAACGAATCGCGTTGCCGGCAGGCGCGAATATATAAAATTATCCAGGGAAAAACGTTCTCTCTCTCTTTCTCTTTCTCGTCCGGGACGACAGGCCAGAGGGGAGAGAAATTGGATATTCCTCGAGTCCGGCGACGATTTATCTAATCTCGCGGTCCGTTAATTCACGCCCGCGGATCGCGATGCGCGCGGAGAGAGCTCCTTTCTTCGCCGCGCGACGCTCGCGGTTTCCATTTCGTCCGGGCTCGGCGCTCAAATTGGCCTCTCTTCGGAGCCTCTCTGCCCTTGAGCTTTTGTTTGCCTTTGTGCGTGAGTTCGGCCGCGTTCGCCCGAAACTTCCCATGCTAATTCGCCGAGCGGGAAAGTTTGCCGGGAAGCGGGAAATTCAGCTGACGGTTAATTTCGCTGCCGGCGCGGAGGGGATCGAAATGGGCGATGATGTAGTTTCATTGTTTTTTGCCCGAATCCTCGTCTCGCGAGACCGGTAACTTTGTTATAGTTTCATTTTTTTTTTTCTATACAGATAATAGAAACATTTAATTAACGGCCGGCTTATTTGTATAACAAACAACTGTGCCGGAGAAAATCCGGTCCAAGTTTTCCGCAATTACCGAGAGCAATGAAACGTTCGTGCTCCGTAAACTTATGCTTTGTTTTCAGCCTGAAATCCGACGTTCGAACGAAAGTTCGCCGAACTTTTAGCATAACGCTTTATAGGATTGTCAAGCTCGTCCTCCGAGTAAAGATTTCTCGCGCAATCAGTTCCCCTCCCCGCAGAACAGCTTTTCCAGAAAAACGCAAAAGCACACGACGATTCCCGGGAATACAGCCGCCAATTAAAGGATCGTCGTCCGAGCGCCAATATCGAAATTGAGGGAGAGGCGCCGAATTTTTTTACACTCTCGGCATTATCGCCCCGCCGTAAGCGCGTTTAACGATAGCCAAATGCTATCCTTACGTAAAGCCGTATATTTTAGAAGCCCATATAATCCGGCTCGCGGCGTTCCGCCTCTAAGCCGCGTCGCTTTAATGAGATAAAAAAAAAATCCGGCGGAGAAGCGAATAAAGTAGAAAATGGCCCGTCGGTTTATGCACACACACACACGCTATTTTGCTTACGCGAATATCTCTCGCGTCGCTGCGCATATTGCAGCGCCTAACTGTACGCGCGCAGCGCGGATTTACGGTACCTCACGCGGCGACTCTGGGAATTCATATTTTTAACCGGTTTAGCCTTTTTCTACCCGGCCTTTCTCTCTCTCTCTCTCTCTTTCTCGCCACTTTTACGAGCGACTGCTTAACGAGATCGCCCATTGACGACAAAGAAACTTCATTAACGTCGGATTTCGTTCGCTCTTTCCCACTAGGACAGCCGCGCGCGATCGCCGTGCGCGCTTTTTCCGAATCGCGATTCCTGTTTACCTCCGCCGCTCGATGAAAAAGTTATCGTTGCGTTAGGGGGGGAGAAAAGTTATTGTAATTTTATGCACCAGTTTAGAGTGGGAGAGGAAAGTTTGC
This sequence comes from Ormyrus pomaceus, assembly GCA_900474385.1. NCBI lineage: Eukaryota > Metazoa > Arthropoda > Insecta > Hymenoptera > Ormyridae > Ormyrus > Ormyrus pomaceus. The sequence continues at coordinate 24,744 of UCOM01001058.1, forward strand.
GTTTCGCTTTAAACGCTCATAGTTTTACGACGGACAAAGAGTTTTCGCGTTGTTTTATAAAAGCGGAGCTTTTTGAATTTTGTTTTTCGTGTATTTTTACTGCCATTAAGGTTACCTTAAAACCTACTTTAACGAAAGATAGGCAGGATCTTTTTCATCGTTGCGCGGCAAAAATTTTTTCGCAAAAAATGTTCGCATTTCGAAAATTAGGCTGAAATAATGTTCAACGTGATCGTAAATTTGCATTGATACTATCATTTTAAATGCAATTTTATCCTTACTCTTTAAATCAATACCTGTCGAGCTTAGATATGGTCCCTTCATCCCGAGCGCAAGAGCCTTCCAAGAAATCGTAAAAACATTTTTCGAGACACACTGTGTATCGAAATGCAAACTCCTAAACCCCCAATATTAAAGCGGCCTCGCAATAAATAACCTCGAACTCGGTATCAGGCGGCGGGCATAAGTATACGCGAAAGCCGCGGAGGGCTGTAAAACTCGGAATAAAATAAAATGCCCAAGTATAAACTCGCATTTCCGTCCCTCCGCGTGGCTCATCGTAAAAAGGGGGAGGTGCGGGGCCGCTAATTGGATACATCTAGTTGCCGGCTCTCCGCTGGGCCTTTTACTGCCGCCCCCCCCCCCCTTCCTCGCGCTCTCTCGCATGTAAACAGGATCGTATAACGCCTTTTTTTTTGAGACAAAGAGAGCCCTTTTCCCGTCCGATTTCGTCCCGCGCGTGCGCGCGCGCGCTAATTGGATTTAGCCTCGTTGTCGCTCCCCGAAGATGCGATCTCTGGCCCCTTTCTCTTTTGTAGTTTTACTCCTTTGTAGGACGATTCGGGGCTTCGGGAGGCCGGGGCACTTGGCAGAGGCAGCGCGCGCGCGCGCGCGCACGCGGAAGGAGATTCTTTTCGAGCGATAGAGGTGTCACGGAGTTTCAGGGCGCAGGATAGTTTCAATTCAATTATATGCCGGGGCCCGCTTTTTCAGAGGTGCCTAATGGAATTAAAACGTTACGTTTTTTAATTAAAAACCGGCTGACTATACGTGCGCTCTGGACTGCATTTTTGTTGCAATGACGTGGTTACTCTAATATGCTTATTTTTTTTTACTTGATTAATGATTTAGAATTTGATTTCTCTTTGTAATACCTTGTACCTCGAAAGGTTGGAAAGTAGAAGGTCACCGAAATAATTGTTTTGTAAGAAAATATTTGAATAAACTATATTTAATGCAATGTCAACGCGTAACTACAAAAATGCTGTTTTATTAAAATTCAAAATTGACATGATTTGAGTTTTACCACTTTATTTCAATAACCAATCACTTGCGTTTTTAAATAATACATCACTTTTTTACGAAAGGACAGCTGGTATAAAGCAAGAACATTTTTAATTGAAAATTTTTTCTAAAAATGACTTTGTACGATACACTCGATAAAATAAATACGATTAATACATAGAAAAAAATTACTGCCTCACAATTTTTTTAGTCTCTCTGTCATGCACATAATAAAATTTAATAAAAGCTTACTTCTAAGAAGTATTCTTGGATAAATTCGAAATTACGATCAGTTATTACTATCCAATATATATGAGCATCGTAAATTAAATTTACGGTAACATTGTGCAAACGAGGGATAATCCTAAAAATAAATTAAAAATGCATCTATTAATCAGGTCGTACATTAATTAAAAAGCTTTATTCTTCCTGCGGTTCCTTAGCCCACATAATTACTCGCGGCATTAGAACATTATCGATCGCCATAACGAATTCCGCTCCACACTAATGGACACCGACGGGATCATGCTTTTACGTCCATCGTCCGATAACTACGGACGTTTTTACTGCCCCGTTCAAACCCGTGTATATCAATGCTCGCTCACCGGGGAGAAAGTACCACGCATATTTCGCGCGGGTCTCTCGAAAACGGTAACCGTGCGACCAGATAGAAAGTGAGTTTTTCGCGATGCATAACGCGCGCAGCTGCGCTTTTTCGCGAATTTAGCGCCGAGCCGCAAAAGGAATTAAAATGTACAACGCCCGTATCGGTTAAGCGCGCCTCGCGCATCATTTTAGAAAGCCGAAACGCTCTGCAACGACGAACTGGATGATAACGAGCGAGGGAGACGTCGGCGGCTGCGGGAGAGTCGTTCGAATAATTTACGAGAGCGCGCGCGTCGCGACGTTTTGTGAATTTTTAATTGAAGGATGCGCCGCACGGCGTGTACAGGAACTGAAAGCGAGAGAGCCGCTTTTTTTTCTCGGTGAAAACGTTAATACTTTCGTTTTTGAAGCGCTGGGATGAGATCCATTGATTTATTTTTTCTCCAATTAGGAGGATTTTTGTGAAACATGAAGCTTCATGCTTTTCCGAGCCATTAATTATATTATAATGAATTCGTTAGCGTAGAAAGTTAAAATGCGAGCGAAACGACGTAATGTTGTGGCAAATTTTTGAAAATAACGTTTTACATCGTATTTTGGTGAAACGGTGAAAAGCATATTTTTGCTTTCATCTCCTACTTTAGGTAGATTCATAAATTGAGAAGCATATTTTTCTTGCATTTCATTACCAATTACGATTCACAAAATGCTCAAAATAACCCAGTTTTTAATTGAAAGATTTACTTACAAAGTACTTTTTAAAATAGAAAAATCGCCGGAAAAAGAGAAAACCCATCCGCGCGTCGCCTTAAACAAAGGAAATCGGGGTTTAAGACCCGAACAATAATAAAAATGTATTTACCACCCGGCAACAGCTCCGCGGCGATTACTCGCACCATCAGTCTAATAACCCTATTCTCCTTGCTTTCGCCGGCCGCACGACCGCGGCTTCGTCCAAAGTTTCCTGCGCGCGGGGAGCTGCGGAAATCGGGCACCGCTCGCGTCTGCTCGCTCGCGCTTCTTCCTCCTCCCGAGGAAGACAAAAAACAAAAGCCCAAGAAAATACGGAGAAGAGAAAAGAGTCGGCCGTCTCAGTCTGCCGAGCGAGTCGGCCTAGTCGCGATTAAGATGCGAGCCGCGCTCGCGAGACGATCCCCCCCGCGCGCGCCGACCGAGAGTCAACCTTCTGCGGCGAGCGTTTAGCCTCGTGGCCCAGTGACTTGCCGCGCTTCTCTCCGCGCGGCGATTATGCGAATCGATTTTCTTTTGGGCTCTTCGATCGCGGCTGAGTGCTCCTTTTTTTTTTTTTTATGGACGCTGTAAAACGACGGAGGAGCGGGGCTTTCGCGAGCTTCGCGCGGGGAAATGTTGCCTTGGAAGTTAGAAAGCTGCGATGCGTTTTTGTGCCCGGTGATTGCTAAATCTTTAATGCCGGCGTTGCACTTTTCGCGTTTAGATAAATCAGCGCGTAATGGCGCATTAAAAATGTGTCAATAATTTTAGGTGGATATTATAAAATTATTAGATAAGAGCTGTTTCCAGTTCATTGATTTTATTGAGAACATTTCTGCTTTGAAATAAAATTTCAATATTTGCTCTCTAATTACTAGGTAAAAAAGAACAGTTTTGCCTTTCGTGTCGTTCGCATGAAAAAAAAAACTCACGATTCTAAACACATCTGTACTCTACGCTCAAGTGCAATAACTCGCGGACAATAATCGATCATTACCTTCCTTAAGCATCCTTATCTCAAGTACCTCCAACGGACAACGCATCTATTAATACTCGCTCGAGGCTTAAAAATAAAGTCATCTTCCCGTCAAGTCAACTGTTCTAACTTGAAAAACACTCGAAGGACATTTATATCCTTCGCTGAATTTCGATAAATTATTAATTTTAGAATGCGCTCGACGGTACGACACGGAATAACGCTCGGCGTTAATTAACATAGCGCTGCCCGTTTTGATCTTTGCATAAGCAACGAGGACGTGATTGTTCGCCGGCGGTTCGATTAATGCGCAGTTATTGAAGGATGACGTGACTAATTCTAGAACGCCCGAGATTAGATTATGCGCCGTTGCCTAAATGGGACAGTTCGATACTTTTCGTACACAGCTGCGTGCGACTCTCGCAATTAGCGGCGAATTATTTATGGGAATGAATCTATTGATTGTCTGGGATTTAAGAAACAATTAATTTGATATTAAAGATTAAAAATAGTTGGTTGGAATGTATGAAAAACTAAATTTACATTGAATATGATTACGCGTCAAATTAAATTTACGCAAAAAATTTATTTCGAATTTAATTGAAATGCTACTATTAGAAAATTTCACTTAAATTTAATAAGCGAATTAATTATAACGGCGAATATAAATAAGCTTTCTTCATCGCGCTCGCTGTTTACAAGCACAATTTATGTGCGTAAATAAGATAACAACCGTCGAAGGATATATAAAGTAAGTTTTGAATTTCTAAACTTTACCGCGCATATACGTTTCCAGTCTTGAAATTCGCAATTTGCACCGAGGGAAGAAGCATCGTGCACTTTCCTGCAAATCGCCCTCATGTACACAGTACTCGGAAACTAAACGACCGCGAAAGTGCAAGCAAGGAGGTATCCCAAACGCTTACAAAGCTTACGTCCCTCCCAAACGCCTTTAATCACCTCAATTTCAGCGAGAACACTCTTGGCGAAAAAGGACTTTCAACTGCCCCTTACTCTCCGCGGTACCAAGAAAAACAGAGAACAACAGTTCTTGCAAATGCAAAATATATAAAATTACGAGGATAAACTGTCCACTTAAGCGCATCATTTTCATTAGCATGTCTCATTGCTATTCACTTGGTTATTCAGCCTTTCTTTTAATGTTATTAAACTCGAAAAAAAAAAAAAAAATTGCTCCTCGAACGTTTGCAGGCTTTGTAATTTAATAAAATTTTCAATTTATAGCTAAAAGACTCGCGAATGCGATAAACACATCGAAGATAATTGCAGCTCTCGGCGATCTATTAAGTATTCCTTTTTTTACTTTCAAGACTAACGCGGAAGTGCATAAACACAATAATTACGCTAATTAGCCCGGTTTCAGAGCGAATCGCGCAAACAAAACAACGATTAACCGAGGCGGCGCTTCCTTTGTATACGTTATACCCGCCGCCTCCGTCGCCGGCCGGGGAAATCGAGTGGTTACAATCCGCGTAATGAATTTCTTTTGGTCCCGCGGCTAACGGGGACTCCACTCTCGGCCACACAATAACAAAGCTTCAATTTCCATTCTTACAGGAGGGGAAGCCAAAAGGAGGTCAGCCGGACAGAACCGAAGAAAGAAGACCGGAAGGAGAGAGAGAGAGAGAGAGAGAGAGAGAGAGCACAATGGAGTCCTGGCTGAGCGAGGTCCAACGCGTCAGGATCCCCCGGCCGAAATTCGGCAACGGCAATTCCGTGCGCCGGTCCAACTCGAGCGTCCAGCACATCCGGCCGGAGGCCAGGCAAGTCGCCCAGGAGGTCGCCAAGGCCACGGAGGAGCTCCGCCAGGCCCTCCAGGACAAGCTTTGATCGACCACCTCGAGAGAGAGAGAGCTCCTGTCTAAGGCCCTTCAAAACAATGCACGCCAAAAGCACCGTCGAGCTCCTTGCCCTGCGGCAGCGGGCAGCGACAAAAGAACGGACGATCGATCATTGCCCCGGGGAATCGAGACGGATCTTGCGGATGCACTATCACATCGCCGAAGCGCTTTGAGGCTACCTCGCCGATGGAATTTTCGCGAGGCCCCGCCAAAGTCAGGGGTGCCGCGCCGCGCGACGACTTTGGCGACGGGTCAAGGTTTTTAAGGGGGTATATTTATTCGATGATGGAGATGAGCGCGGTTCGCATCGGTTCGTGTGGCTCGCGGGAAAGTCGAGAGAGCGCACGAAAGCGAGCAGAGCCGCAACTCGCTTCGTATGAGGCAATTTATTCGCGGCGTTTCGTGTACTGCTTATGAAATATTTATCATTTCTAAGAGAGCTAGACTAATAAAACTCGGGGGTTTTTTTTTTTTTTACAAATTTATTATCTTTGTTCGGAATACGAAAGCGAAGGATATGTACTTTAAACACTGCCTTTTTACAATAATTTGCTTTTTAATGTTCCTTCTTTCATCTTTAATTAAGTGTCTGATTTTACTTTGATGAAAGTAATAATATCGAGCTTTTTCTATTTGAATTAATATTCTGAATTTTGAAATCTACGCGCGATAAAAATAGCTAACTAATTAGCCATCATCGAATTAATTTAATTGAAAAGTTTTAAATGCGTGACCAATTTTGCTAAAAATGTGTATGCGATACTAAAATGTATGGACTGAATGTAAACAGCAAACAAGTCTGCCTTTACATCTGCAAAGAAATTTTCGTTTCTTGGATATTTATAAAAAAAAAAAAACATAAATCAGCTAAAATTATTGTATTTATCAGTCTCGATTAAGTCCGCTAAGACTAGATTTTAATTTTAAGATATAATGACAATTATATTTCATGAGACATTTGTAAATATTTTCACGGTCTCATTTACACTATTTTTCATTGTACTGTTGTTTATCATGCTATGGAATTTGTATATTCTTTAGATTTAAGAATTTACAATGCGTTATATAGTAGCATATTACTCTTACTATTTCTGCTACGTAATACTTGGCAATAAATAATTTTTTAAAAAGAAAAAAGTTTTACTTAATTGTTCAATGAACTTTTACGTTATTAAAAATATATTTCCACATATATTATGAGAGTTTTTTTAAAGATGCTGATAAAGTAGAAATCTTTTGCACACTTTATTAAATAAATTTGAATTTAAATTTAAATTTTAATACTAATTCCAACTTGCATTCGTTGAATATGCTTTACTAAAATTATGCCGACGTAATTGTTAAATATGTAAAACCTACAACGAATTAAATTAAGCATTAATTATTTCAAAGATTTATAAAAAATTAGTATAAAAAATATCTCTAATAATAAATGATGTTTTAAAACGTTACACTTTGCTTGCAAACATTGTCGATATAACGACGATAAAATAAATTTTTATACGAGCTCCGATGTAATTTACCGTTCTGAAGTACACTTTGATGAGACTTTGAAAATGATGCTTTCAGTTTGAAACATAGTCAGAGTACACAAAATTCTAGAAACCACTGCAATAATTCAAATTCAAAACTCACGAGCCACAAATAGTCCTTGAGTTGTAGGGAAACAGTAATTCGCATTTATTTTCATTTGCACTTTATTTTTCCTACGATGCAGTATATTTCAGTAAGAGGAAACTTTGCGAGAGGCAAAGCTACCATTTACTTTATGGTGCTCTAGATTTTTTATTTAGTACGATCGTATACTTTTCCACTTTCAGATAATGTCTTTTTGAATTGCAAAAGAATCTTACTTTCTAAAAAAACACAGAAAGAAAAAAACCACGTTTTCAGTTTCTTTGCTCATCCACTTAACAAATGTTCGCGTAAAAGTCATAATTTTTCTCGCGAGCTATTCACTTTCAGCGAAATTGCACGGCGGATTGCAGTAAATTTTGCAATGAATACATGAATTACGCTAAACAGCCGAGGCGCTTCCTGCCGCCGTGAATTTCGATTTCTCGCCAGGAGTCAAAACTTGGCAGCCACCGCGGACGGCGGCCAACTATTTTGCCCAAGTGCCAATCAAAGCGACGTAAGTACACGAGCCACGCACCAGAAAGACATAGTAGCGCGAGTTATTCTCGCCATTAAACGCCAGCGTTTACCCACCGCCTCGCGGTAATAAACAATCTCCCCGCTCAAACAAACCGGCAATAAAGCACCGCGATTATTACGATCCACCTCATTATTCGCCAATATCTCCCCTCCTTCAAAAAAACGAGCAATGCGCGCCCGAAAGAAAAAAAGGTCGAAGAAGGAAAGAGCGAGAGAGAGAGAGAGAGAGAAAGAGAACCTGTTAATTTCCAGCGTTCGAGGGAAAACTTGGCTCGGGATTACAGGTTTCCTGGCCGGGGCAGCTTCTTGCGGACACTCGCGGCGCATCGATCAAAGACCTTCGACTTCGGGGGGGCCCGATGACTAATTAGCGGCGCGCGGCCCGTCATTACATCGGCCGCTCGTTTTTAATTGGGCGGCGCGCGCGCGCGGCCTCTCTTTTGTTTCGCGGGGCCGCGGATTAGTTATGTCACTATTAAGCACGACGATAGAAGGGGTTCGCCGCGCGCGCGCGCGGCACGAGTTATGGTTTAATTAACGTGTCTCCTGACGGAGGATAATATTTTAGATATTTACGAGCCGGGCGCACGATGCACTCGTCCTGATGCGCGAGCTCCTTTACGACGCTTGCGCTACAAGGTATTATATAAAGTATTTATACGCCGCCGCTCGAGTTTCTAGGCGCGCTCGGTTTCTCATCGAGTAAGTTGCATTGGCGCTTACGGGGGTATCGAGAAGTTTTTTTAACTTGGGAGTTTGACGTTTCATTTTTTGATGTAAGTGAGTTTGTTATTTTTTTAATGTTTCGTGTGTACTAATTTACTGGCGCTGTAAAATTGATTGCGGTTGAGAAATTTTATTACAAGGATCTTTTACTGGTCACTAAAAGATACTTTATACTTTTTGATAGATTAATCTTATTTTAGCTTTTAATTTAATTGTTACAAGTAGAAAGGGCACTTAATTCAAACGATTTAACAAAAAACTGCAGAATTAAATAATAAGCGCCAATCAATAAAAAGGATATTTAATGTAAAGCATAAAAATTTCCCAGCTAATTCTTTAAAATTGATTTCAAAGGCGGAATGTTCAATTAGACTTTTTATTATACAAAGAAATTGCAGCGGAGCCTTACGTAATAAGAACCTGCAGCCAATCGTGTAACAATTTTTAATGAAAATTTATCTTTCATATCTCGAAATACATCGGCGGATTATTAATCCCCGGCCGATCGAGCAAGAAAAAAAAAAAAAAAAAAAAAAACAAAGAATCTAAGAAAGTACAATAAAAAAATCCCTCCAATCCGAGTTCAACGACGCGAAAAATTCCTATATACGAAGCGCGGCGCTGGATATACATAAGATACGTTTTGAGGCACATATATATATAAAAGCCTCGGCGCACGAAAGAAAGAGAGAAAAGTGCGCGCGGGAAAACCGATAGTTTCGCCATTAAAACTCGCCGATCCCTTTCTCGCTCGTCGGGGCCTCGTCCAATTACCGACGGCCGATGGCCTCGCGATAAGTTGTACGAAAAATGATTTTACTACGCCGCGCGGGCAAAAATAGCGCCGACCTTGAACCTCGCCGCGCAGCATCTTCTCCTCTGCGCGCCGGGGGGGAGGTGTGCGCGCGCGCGCGTTGCTCCCGCTGTGTAATTATTAAGAGTGCAGATTGCGCGCAACTTCCGAATGCCGCGCTGTGGGAATCCCTCGGCTCGAGGCCCGAAGACGGGATCGATCTCTCTCTCGTGCGAGCGACGACCGGGGAATGTAATTAGGCTTCGAGTCGAGCTTTTTTTTTTTATTGACGATGATCGCTGGAGGGGTTGGTTAAAATTTTTCAGTTTTTAGCGGTTGCCCACGCTTTTTAATCTCGTTTTGAGTTTTAGGTGCATTAAACGGTAAGTATATACGCTGATTGATTATCTATGGGTGATCGGGTACTGCAAGTACTGGGTAATAGTTTAAGTGCCCCTTAACTGCGGGCATTATGTTGACGATATTGCGTTTATTAATAAACTCGATATCGGGCCATTTGATCGATCTATAACGTTAAATTTTGGGCGATAAATAATTAATTAACGTTGTAGTTAATTTACAATCGCGTAAGTGCATAATGGCTCTAGTAAATTTCTGAGTTTTAATTTTAAAAATATTTTTAAATATTGTTTTCCGTTAATTTTTTAGATTGCTATCGAGTAAAACTTCTTCGTTCATGTTCAAGATTTACAAGTTATTATTTATTAGAAATTTTTGAAATTTAAAATGTCACTTGCAATAAAATTAGGCAAAACTTGTTTGATTGTAAAGTAATATACTTTAATGAAACCACTAAAATGACCATCACTATTTTTTGATACTATTTATATTATTACTAAATAGAATAAACATATTTTTAGTGTCTAAATTATAACCCTAAAACTATAAGTATGTAATAATAACCTATAACAACATCTAAATCAACTGGACTAAAATTAGCATAATTATTATTAGTATGATTATGTCTACTTCTAAATTTTCAAGAAAAAGTCTGTTCTACTGCCTACGGGAGAAAATATCTTGAATAATAACTGTAAAGCTCGGTCTAGCTCCTTTAACACCGAAATTTTAACTTCAAAGTAAGATATACATATATATGTATCGAAATCTCTAACAATAAAGACTCGAAGCTTTGAAGCACCGAGGCACCTCCTTCGCTAATCTCATACAATTTTCCATCTCGGCGCTGTCAAAGCTCCGAGCGACTAATAATATGCATATTGCAAGAGATAAAGTCAGAAGAAACTTCTACAAGAGCGAATCCTCTGAAATATATATATATATATATATATGTCATGTGCGGATAGAGTAAAATAGTGAACTCGCGAGAGCTCGCGATGGAGACTCACCAAATTGTCGGCGTGCAGGTGATGATGGTATTCCCTGTTACCCCTGGAACCTCCGGGCGAGCTGTGCCGCCTGCCGCCCCGGTCGCCGTCCATGTCGTCGTCGTAGTCCTGCGGAGCAGAGAGCAACGGTTTTTTTGCTTCATTCGCGATGGCAAAGAGGAGCAGAGACAATCATGTCAATATATACACATATATATAGGATCTCTCTTTAATCGTGTGCTGAATTTGATTCGATGGCGCGGAGGTGAATGAGTGTCGAGTTCGTGTGTGAGAGGGGGGGAGGGGGGCAAAATTTTTATAGAATTCGATTATTGGTGCTTGGAGGTTCTACTTTGTCGGCAATTTGTTTGTCTTTTTTACAGGTAAAGGAAGACGCGAAGTTTTTTTTTTTTTTTTTTTTTATTGTACCTGATTTTCGTACTCGTCATCGTTGGAGAGTGCGAGGTCGGACGTGGCGACCTGATGATGCTGACTTCGCCTGCATCCCCCTCTGCAATGTCCCAAAGTATCTCTTTTTCAAAAATCGCTTTGTATGCTTTCGTCGTTTTCGTTTAAACGTTTAGTGCTCAAGTTCTTTTTTTCTTTTTCTCTAAAAACTCAGAGTTAGTCAGTCATTCGCGGAGACTGCGAATCTTTATGATCGGCTACGAGACCTGAATCTTTTTTCGTTTCCAAGCTTTATTTTTCTTGAGGAAAAGAAGCAACGCTGCTTCGCGACTACCAAAGTAATGTGCTTAGTTGGAGTGAAGTTACTTAACCATGAAATCGTTTTCGATATTCGTTTAAAACAGTGCGTGTAATATGTCCATTAAATTTAACAAAGTTTAAAAGTACAAAGTGTCTCATTAACGTTAATGGCCGTGCTTGTTTATAAACTTAATTTCGCTCGTTTTGAAATCAATTTTCCGTCAGTGTTTAATTTTAAGCTTCCGTAAATTTTGTGCACTTTGCAAGAATTTTATTCTCCGTACAGCGAAGGAAAAGCGGAAAGAGCAAATTAAAATATGATAGTACGCTTCAGCGACTTTACTTGACCTGTTCTACAAAATATGGATGCTTTTAGGTATAAGTAATTGGGTAAAAGCTTTTACGGCTTGTATAAAATAAATGCAATCGAAATCATATTTTTAAATAAAATTTAAACTTTCGCTCCAAACCAACGTCGAGCGCAATTCTTTTATAGTTCGATCGTTCGCGCGGCTTTCGAAATTTAAACTTCATTTCGAATTTCATTCCGGACCGGCGAAACTACCGCGAAAAAATTCGCCGCGGATAACTGAAACTAATTAAACTAACAACTAGCCCCACGCACTGATCGATAATCCTCCGATTAATCCCCCCTGCTTCGAAATGAAAAAAACTCGGCCCATCAACCCGCGGCTCGGCGCGAGCTCCATTCGGGCAACAATCGTGGCCACTTCAAACGAGCAGAAAAAAAAAAAAAAAAAAAAAAATAGAATAAGAGCCCCGCCGGCAAAAGTAATTCGAGTGCGCGCGCGGCGACTCTTGATTGAAAAACTCCTCGAATAATTCCGTTAACCGCGGCTTCTCCCTCCCTTTGTCGAGCCTGTAATTTCGCGGAGCCTCCCCGATAGGCGGAAGTACAACCCCTCGCGCGAAATCGAACGTGGCATTGACGGCGTCGCTGAGGCACGGACTCGGAGAAAGAGAGAGAGAGAGAGAGAGGAGCTGCGTGGCGGCCGGCCAAATATCGATTAACGATTAAACGAAATCGCGGCGGCGGAGTAAGGCGCGTAGGCGCGGGGAGGGGGGTAATTAGACGGCTGGCCAGGGCATGCTAATGATTTCATTTGGGAAATTAACATTTTTACGACTTTAGTCGAGGCTCTTTTTTTATTTTTTTTTTGCTCTTTCTGCTCCACTTGGAGAGAGAAGAGGGCCGCGAGTGTCGCTCGTTCTCATCCGTTTCGAGGAACGGCGGGAGAGGGAGGAAGGGAGAGGCGGAGAGATTAGATCGCCGGACGAAAATGTCGAAAGCCGGTTTATGGTAAAGTCGCGACGGGGTCGTTTGCGTCTGTAATCATTCGCTACGAAAAAGTGTACCCGTATTTCATACTTTGGCCGCGGGCCGGAGAGGTTTGAGAACAGAATGAAAGAATGATTGGGATCTCGGCGGTTTTTACGATTGTACGAATTTGCATGTTAGATTTTATGTCACGCTTTAGGGCAGAGTATATTAGTTAATGATTATATTTCCGAGTCAAATAGCAATTGCCTCGGCCGCGGGAAAAATTTGATGCTATTAAAATATTTATATTTTTAATTCGGGAATGCAGTGAATGTAGATTAAGAGTTGCCGAAGTAATAATCGCATTCTTTTATGGACATAGTACATGCACTGTATTGTGCTACGGTATTAAGAGCACTGGGATTAAAATGAAATTGGAAATTTTCATGGTTATTATAACGCACTTTATTTAAAATAATTAAAATCTTTCAATTGACGATAACAGCTGCGTTTAATTGAATTTAAGCTCTGTAATTTTTATTCAAAAGAATTATTCGAAAGAAGTATCTCGTACGAGCTTCAGCAACATGTTGATCATAATTTTGTGAATCCGAGAGGACAGTATAAAAGTACATTTTGCTCGTTTCGATTTTCTCTGAGAGCTTTTCATTAATATTTTTTGACAATATAGCTTCACTAATAACCTTTTATTTATTTTTTTTTTCAAGAAAAAAAATGTTAAATCGATATCAAATGATAGAGAAAAAAAAATTTAATTTACACAGAATTTAGATCCATTTTTTATTACCACTAGATATAGAGTCTTTTAAAGTAGTTCTTTATTATAAAATATCAAGTCTACGAAGCATTTTTCCTTCATTTTACGATATCTAAAATCGTAAAGTTTAAAATGGCACAGAGACCTACCCCGTTTAAATGTTTCAATATCAATTTGATTTCCGAAAATAGATTCGATAGATTTAATTTTCATATAACTGCATCACCGACGAAATTTCCCGCTTGACTTTATTGCTTTCGTTCGTTCGATTTTTCCGTCACTATATCGGAGCATCGATCAAACCTTATCCCAATGTCAGACTCGCTAAAAAGTACATAGTTTCACTTGAAAAAACGCTTCGAGACCTACAGTATTATCGATAAATCTAAAGAGCTTATTTATCAATAAAAGTAAAGAGACAGTAGAGAGAAGAGAAATAGATGAGTAGAAGAAGAAGAAGTTAGAAGAAGTTAGAAGAAGAAGAAGAAGTAGAAGAAGAGGAAGAAAAAGTATAAGAGGAAGAGACAAGTATAGAAGAATCTCAAAAGAATGAGAAAGCTCGACCTGGTCCTGGGCATTTCGGGCCCGAGGCCGCTGTCCTCGCTGGGCGAGCGGTACTCCTGGTTATCCCGCGGCAGAAGCGGTCCCGTCACTCCCAGGGGATCTCCTTCGACGTCCATCAGTCGTCCCGGTCGGCAACAGGCGCCGCTTATGACTCTCTGCGAGAATTCACCACTCCGTTCACAACGTACACCACCCACACACACCCACAGAACATTTTACACAGACACACACACACACACAGAGGGAGAGGAGGGAGAGAGCTTGCCCGAGCTTTCGGCGGCCCTTCATTGTTTCGCGGAGGAATATGAAAAATCGAGCGAGCGCGGCGCATGAAAAATTGAAGGGAGGAAGGCATGGAAGGCGACTACTCGCTTCGGCTCTATAGGAAATAGGTTTCTAGGCTTTACGTATCAAAAGCGGCCGGAATCGATGAAAACGATATATAGCGCGATATCGTGCGCGCGGATATGTCAAAGGCTCTGCGTGCGCCGCGAGCCGGGCACGAAATTCCGCCTCTTACCGCTCGCTTAAGCCTTCTTTCCTCCGCTTTTTGCCGGTCGCAGTCGCTTTCTAACGAGGCGATGGTTTCGAAAGAGGACCGACTTTTTGCGTTTGCGAGAATTATTGGGAAGTTGGACGCAAAGCTGAGATGGGAGGGGATCTAGTAAAAATGATTATCCTTCTGGCAAAAAAATTGGTAAACTTTCTTGTGTTTTCAATTTTTTACCAGTTATAAGCATTCTTTCATTTTACTTGAAGTCTCGTACGCAAATTTTACTAATAGAAAATTTAACGTAAGCAATATACTTTTCAATAACTCGAATTTATTCAAAGTTTCCTCCCATGCAAATACAAATGAAATTAACTTTTAAATTAGTTTGTAGCGTGGCAAGTTCCTTAGGTAACAGGGACGGCAAAGCGGCTGCGTGCTCTTTATCAATCCCCTTTCCATTCCATCGCCGAATCCTTTGACGTCACGATTAATCGCGCTCCTTACACCACGATTGGCAATACTTTCGCGAGGCAAGAAGATAATCTATCTTTATTAGGGCGATATTTTTTTTTTTTTAAATGCAAGAACACGGCCTTTTCCCGATAAAGTAAAGCGGCAAAGCTCGAGCAAACTCGTTCTCGTCTAGACGTCGTGCACTCACGTTATAAAGACAAACAAAATTTCGGATTACTTCGGCAATCCAGAATTTTATTTCGAGTGGCTACATTTAGCTTGGGCAGATTATGTTTCAGATATCAATGGCGAATTATCGCACAAGCAAAGCAATTATTTACGAGTGAGTTTACTTTTGTGCGTGTCAGTGAAAGAAATTTCTCGTTTAATATGCTCTTGATTTGAAAAGCGGGTCTGCGAGCCGAAACCTTGAATTCTCATGAATTTTAATGTACGGAATTGAGAAACAAATATATTTAGCAAATGTAAAAATGAAATTAAAACCAAGTATTTTAGCAAGTTGAAATTTTAATCGTACGAATTTGTTTTATACTCGAAGAGGTAAATTCTTTGGAAAAGTTTGGGAAAACAGAAGAGTTGAGGTGTTGCAAAATAAAATTTAAAAAAATGTAAATGTTGATAAAGTAATTTTAAAGTTTTGATGAACAATCTAAATTCTTAATAAAAATGATAAGAGTAGTAATTTTTCTGCATTTTTATGCACGAAATTTTTTAAAATTTTAATGCTCTTATGCAAATTGTGACTTTGAGTTTGAAGTACTTTTGAATTGAAGCTTGTTCTACTTTCTTGTCCTTTGAAGTATTAGCAGTTTTAATTACAAAGTCATATATCACTGCTTAATATTCCATACATTTTAGTTAAATAATTAATTATCCTTGAATAAAAGTTTTATTAACCCATTACTACTCAAGCGGACGTAGTCGGACAATTTTTTCTAAAGCAAAACAATTTCACGGCTGCCCGCCTTTATTATAAAAAGTTCTGAAGATTTATTTTAAACGGTTAATGGGTTCACAAGTTAAATTGTTTCCTATTAAGCCTTCTCACTTGTGAATTTCATAGTCACAATAAAAGTAATCACTATCCGAGTACTAAAATTTCATGTAAAATTTCAAATTTTATTATTTTTTAAAATAATTCAAAGTGTCAGCTCACACGACACTGCTTTTAAAAGAGCGCATAGATGGGTCCAAACAGAGAGACATATCGCGTTGCCATTCGGCTCACAAAAAAACTAAAAACTCGAGCATTCAGTGTAAAAAGTATACAGAAGACCCAAGAGAGCCGGGAAAAATACTTTGCTTAGAAGGGAAAAGAGCTTCCCAAGAAGTAAGAGACACTGGTGCAGGATAAGCGTCGAAGCGGGACAAAATATTTATGCGTATAACTTCTGTGCTGCTGAGCTGTCGGGCGTCGTGTGACAAACTTATGCATCAAGGAGTTTTGCAGTGCGTCTCATGCTGCTTCGCCCTGTTTTTTTTTTCCTTATCTAAAGTGTCGGTCTGTTATCTCGATGTATATTTCCTTGAAACGGTTTACGATCTCAAGGAGAGTCAAGCCGAACTTTCCGATTTTATTGGAAGGGAAACTGTCTCGCGCGAATTTTTTCGACATTGTGCCGTAAAAAGTTTTCTTCGAATGTTTGCCGAAATGCGCCGCGTCAGAAGTAAACATCGCCGAGGACGACTCTACTCTGCAGTGGGTCAATGTTTAAATGCGTTATCGTAATTTTTCGTAATGTGAAATAAAATAAAGCTTGTATCCGTCGGTTGCTTTTCAACTCGGAACTTCGTCATTAACTTACAAGGAGAGTACAAGGGTTCCGGATCACGGATTTTGTTTAAACTTTAAACATGATTTTCTTGTGTGAAAAAATATTAAAAAGTGTCAAAATATTAGGGTCTAACGATCAAAATTCTCGATGCAGGAGGTGAATAGAGTTATTTTTGTCTAAAACTTCGTATTTCGTTATTTGACGATATCTCGCCTCCTGTTAAACTTAGAAATTACATCAAAAAAGCAAACAAAAGCAGAGGAAAATAACCGATAATTGGAGATACTGTACGTTAAAAAATCTCTAATGCTTCAAAAATGATGTATAATTAAATATGAGCACGTGGTAATGTGTGTTATCTTCGTTTTTATAAAGTTTTTAATACTCGAATTTAATTATTCATAACGAAATACGAAGTTTTAGAGATAAATAACTCTATTTACCTCCTGCGTCGAAAATTTTGAGCGTTAGACCCTAAAATGTTGGCTTTCTTCATATTTTAGTATATGAAAACCATGTCCAAAGTTTAAACAAAATCCATAATCCGAAACCCGTGTACTCTCCTAATTAATCTGTTTCCTTAACTGAATATACTCGCGATCTACACGTAGAAAGTAAATTGTTTTCAAACTTTTTAGATTTTATATTTAAAATATAAAAAAAATATTTTGAGAAAAATTCTGTACCATAACTAGAACTGATTCGGGTCCGAAAAGGAATTTCATTTACGTACGAACAGCTGAAGTTTTACTATATTAACGAACTCGGAGCAATGCAAACATTGTTAAAGTTTTCGCATAATTCGAAGGTTAACAGCTGCAGTTCAACTCTTTCGAATTTTTCCGTTTACGAACTTTTGGAAGCCACTGTTCACGTGGCTGAGGGATATTCGATCTCCCGATTAGAAGAATACAAAATTCCGCTTTATCAAAGTTTCCTCTCGGCGAGCCAACAACTTCTTTCGGTATATCGTGCTCAAGCTTCAAAGCATGTAAGTGCTGCAGTTCGTAAAAAAGGAGCTACAAATCGTGAGAAATTTTTCAAAAGTTCAATCAAGAGAGAGAGGAAGAGAGAGAGAAAGAGAGAGAGAGAAGAGTTGTGCGGTCGTGCAGTTGTTGCGGCATTCCTTGGCAAGAGACTCGTGGAAGAGGGAGGAAGTATCGAAGTCGCGCGGTTTTCCTTTCTCGGCAAAAGCGGCTCGCGTTCTGCGCTTTCCCCCCCCCCCCTTGTCCCTCGGCGCTTTCGTCGCTTTTTTAATTCGACGCTCCACCAGCTGGCTCCTCTCGATATACATTTCGCCTCGCACCTCTCCAATCGACAATGAGCTTTTCTCCTTCTCTACTTAAGGCTCGGCTTTTTACCGTTTTGCTTTATATCAGTTAGTTCGTTTTGTGTCTGTTTATTCTTGGCGCTGAATGCGATTTCAGAAGGAATGTTTTCTACTACGAGGGTGTTTTAGCAATCTAGTCATGTACACACGAATACGAAAGAGAGAGAGAGAGAGAGAG
Source organism: Ormyrus pomaceus (assembly GCA_900474385.1). Lineage (NCBI taxonomy): Eukaryota > Metazoa > Arthropoda > Insecta > Hymenoptera > Ormyridae > Ormyrus > Ormyrus pomaceus. Next base: position 42,811 of record UCOM01001058.1, read on the forward strand.
AGAGAGAGAAAGAGAGAGAGAGAGGGAGAGAGAAAGAGAGAGAGTAGAGCAAAGTAATCGTTCGAGCCACGAGGATTCCCGCGGCGCGCTTTATTTCTCTCTCGAGCTTCTGTGTTTCTCATTACTGACGCTTCTCAGGGGCTGCTTTCGAACGAAACGGCTGCAGCCGAGCCTTTTCCTTTCTTCCCGAGGAAGGCGGGAAAATGCTCCCGAGCTGCTGCTGCTGCTGCTGCCGCCGAGTTTCTCGCGCACGTATTGCGCTTTAAAAAAAGGCTCATTTCGAGAAATGCTTATCTCACGCTCGGCTAATTTGCTTCTAATACGAAACTAAGGTCTTTATATACGGTTTTATTTCGAGCGATCAGCGCCGACTGGAGTTGAAAATAGAATCCGTTGTTCCTGGGCTGTCTCGTGCCGCAGGACGCCATTGTGCAAAATGAAAAGCATTTGGCTTCCATTTTAATTTCAACTAAACCACATTCCCCCGAGCGCATGATTGACAATAACATTGTTCGAAAAAACGACCCCGTTTTACAAAAGAGAAAACAATGTATATTACGTGCTGGAATATGAACCTCGTTGCAAGAGTAGTGGAGAAGAAAGAAGAGTGACAGAAGATGGGCAAGATTGTGAATATATACGTAAGAGGAGAAAAAAAAATATGTACTCTGCTAGATCAATATAAAAAATTGTATAATATATAATGCACAGACAGAGGGTTAAAGAGATATATAGAAAAAAGGATTTCATGACGAGATCCAAAAGAGGTATCAATATATAAAATATAATGTAGTACAGAGATTTGCGTGTCGGCGAACGTGAGATATAATGTGAGTTCGAAACTGTTCTGGGCGAAGTCGACTTACCGGAAGCTCGTGCAGCGATGGCGTCACTATGAGGTCCGAGTTGTGCGCCCTGTCGCCTTTCCTCTGCGGGGAAAACGAAATCTTTATCGACTCTCGGGTTAGTTCGGGCAGTGCGCTGCCGCCTGGGGACTCACCCTGGAGAGTCTGGGTCGATAGACGAGGTCGTCGAACACCGGCCGGTCCTTGCTGTCGACGAGCTCGCGCAGCTCGGTGAGCAGCGTGAGCTTCTCGTGCGTGTTGAGGAGGTCGCCGAGGCTGACGACGAGATCCTCGACGGTCAGTCTGCGGGTCCTGTAGTCGGCGAGAAGCTGCGAGAGCGCGGCCCTCTCGCTGCGCGCCAGTACGACGCGGGCCTTCTCCTCGACCATAGCGGCCGTCGCCGCCGAGATCGGTTGTACGCCTCGGTGCCTCCACTCGTTAATGCTGCTACTGCAAGCCCATCTGTCAAGCTCATTCCAAAAGTCACGGTAGCCCTAGCCTTTCGAAACTGATCGAGCAATCAAACCAGTTCTGAAAGGCCGAGCTAAGAACTATAAAGCTTCATTTTCTAATGGACGCGCCGACAGCGGAGATAAACAGAGAAGAAGATAAGAGTATACGTGTATGTATTCGTGCTTACGCAGGACTGGGCGGCCGGTGATTTCCGGGACTCTCGAGGAGCAGGGAGTCGTGATCCGTGTACCTCGACACTGGCACGACCATCGGCTGGCTCGTCGTACACGAGTGGGGCACCTTGCCAACGTCGCGTATCAGCAGGCTCATCCTCTTGTTCGTCTTCAAGATCTGGACCGCCTCGTCGTGCGTCGCCTCCTCGAAGCTCTGACCGTTCACCTCGAGGATTTGATCGCCCACCTGTGTCCGAGCACACGTTCCAAGCTCAATTTGTGCGCCCCGTTTTATCAGCCGGACGAGGCTGGTGCGATAACTATATCGACGAGACTCGCGGTCTCTCGTTTGCTCTAATTTTTTTCTCTTTTTTTTTCAGACGAACTTGGAGAGATTCGATGCAAGGCGCCGTCAGCCGCGGTGGAACGGATCACTGGGATGAAGGAGATCGTTTCTTTTCGTTTTTACCGCTTTGATTCGCAGGCCTTTAGGTATTAACTATTTTAGTCAAATGAGCGGATTGTTTTCTAGTGCTATATAAGTGAGCCTTAAGTATAGAAAGTAAACATGCTGAAAAGTGTCTTAAGAGGTAAAAAACTTAAAGCTAGATTTGTAAATTGGAAGCTGAATTTGCTCGAAACCATTGCGAGTGTTTTTGGAATTAAAATTTTTAAAATATACAGGGTTTCGAGCAAACGAAAAGGCGTTTCACTAAAATGGATAATACGTTAAAGTTTTGACATTGCAACGGATACATTTCATTTGGAATAGTAAAAATGAAAAGCTTTGATGGAATCTGCTTCATCGCCGCTGATCCAGTGGTCCGTTTCACCCCTTTTGACGCCACTTTGCATTTTTAAAAGTTGAAGTAGCGAAAGTAGGAAAAGAAAAGTATATTAATTAAATCTGTATCTATTCTAGTTATGAAAGGCGACTATATAAAAAATAGTTTTCGTCATTCTAAAATGCAAAGATAAAATTTGCTTTACTGTAAGTAAAATTCTTTATCTATGCTTACCGTTTGATGATAGTCAGACAAAAAGTGTTTATTTCGTGAGTTTGACTAGCGATGCTTGAAATGAATATTGTGTGTATTGTGTTCAACCTACTATAATATTTCCACTTATCAGTTTGATTTGTATCTGATTTCATACTCTTCGTTAAATTCAATGCAAAAAATGTTAAAATAGTATATATCTCTTTGTTGCGTTTGATAAAAAATAAATTTAAAAAAAAAAAATGATAATTTTTCTGCTAGAAAAAGCTTTTTAATTTCCTATTTATGCACCCAAGCGTTTATGGTCGAGCTTTAAGAATATTAACGCTTTTACTAGTCTTTAGCTACACTTAATATGATTACAAGTGCAATCTCTAGCAATTCTCCTACTTATTTAATTTGCTTCTAAAATATTCCTATAATATCCTTTTAATTGAAACTCTCTGCCCTTTTACTTTAATTAAAGTCCCGCAAACCCCAAATCATCCAACAAATACGTACAAAACGTCAAAAAAAAAAAAAAAAAAAACCCAAAACCCTTCCCGCGTAATAAAAAAAAAACCTCGTCATCCACAACCGCCCCCTTATTCCCCTCGTTGCTCAAAATCCAGCCGCACATCTACCGTCTAAGTAGGCTCTATAAAAAGGTCGGCTCCCAAAAATCTTAGCGCTCCTCGCAATTTACCAGCAGGCCCGATCGGTCGGCGACGCTGTCCTTGTCGACGCCGGTGACGTAGATCCCGAGGCCGTACTCCAACCCGCCCCGTATCATCAGCCCGAGCGACTGTCCGGGCTCGATGCAGAGGTCGACCTTGCGGGTGCGGGGCGCGTAGCGCGAGTCCCGGGGCGGGTTGATCGGCGGCGGCGAGGCCGGCCTGCCCTGCCGGTCCATCCAGCTGCAGGTCTGCTGGCGGTTCTGCGGCCAGATCGGGTGGCCGCCCCGGCAGCGGGGGTCTATCGCCGGGCCGCGCACCGTCATGCTCAGCGTTCGGCACGACTTCAGCATCTGGAAATTGAAGGCAGCTCGGAGTGAGTTTTCTGGCCTCTCGAGTGGAGCGGCGGCGTTGAATCGATGCCGCTCGACGGCTGTAAAGTGAAATATTAAGCAGTTGCCAATGCAGTCGTAAAGTTTCATAATTTATTCTGCCTGGGTAAATTTTGCCTTTCGTGGAGGATGAAGTAGTGTTTTTTTTTAAATTTGTTGTTATTAATAAAAATAAACAAATTTACTCTCTTAAGTACTTAATTTACTGTAACGTAAACCGTTTTCTTTGATAAAGAACAGCCGATTAATGATGAGCTTACGGAAGCACGTTGTCGTACTCGAACGCGAACGCGGCGTAATGAATAAACAGTCGGCGTGTTTCATTACCGGAAAGCCAGTCGGATAAACCCGACAATCGAACAAAATGAAAATAGTTGAGATACTCGCTCGCACTTGGGCCGTTTAATTGACACGAATTCCTCGCGTACCCCGCAAGATCAAAACTCGAGAGAACAATCAATCGTGCGGCAGCCTGGCGCACCGAGGACAATAATTTCAGCCGCGGCTCTCTCGTCGGCGCGGAAGATCGCGCCGGCCAATAAATCAGCCAGGCGCTAATTCCAGCGGCTTCCTCCCCAGACGTTCGACGTTAATAACCTCGCATTATTCATATAATGCAGAAACCGTTCGTTCGCTCAAGTTCAGCAGCCGAGCCATGAAAATTCATCGTCAGCCTGGGTCTCTCGTTCCCCCCGCCGCTCGGGGCGGCGTTCCTTCTCGTGCACCGTCCCGACGTCGGGAGCTTTCAGATATATCGATCTCGACTGGGCCAACCCCGTGACGTCATATCCTGCTTATCCTTGACCCGGCCGTCCTTACGCCGCTTCCTAATACCCGCTCTTTCTTTTCCCCCCATAACTCGTGGCCGCGGTATAGATTTGCCTGGGTGTTTAGCGCGCCCTCCTCTCACTCTTTCTCTCTCTTCCTCCCCGACGGCCAGTCGATTGCGGATCAATAAACCGGGAGGGAGAGAAAAACGAGAGACTCCGGCGGGCGGAAGCGGGAAAGTCGGCGATAAAAATAACGCCCCCTCGCTCATGGCACGCCGCGCGCACGCCGCGCCTGATAACACGAGAGTCCCTGAAGATGCGGAAGAAGGTCACTCGATACTACCGCCCTGATGCCGCTGCTGCTGCTGCCGCTGCTGCTGGCTTTGGTCAGATTTTTCTTCTTCTTTTTTTTTTTTTTTTCGCCGAATCGTCGCCCCGTCAGCATTTGGCCGACGTTAAACGGAAGATCGAAGGCGCCGTTGTAGGCCGAGTTTCTATATTTGGCCACCGGGTGACTCGGAGGAAAGTCGTGGTTTTATTTAGCGGATGAGAAAAATCGCTCTTCGGTGGCTTAATGACAAATCTCGGGGAGGCGATTGATGGATATCGCTTGCATTTGAAATTAGGCTAATTAATATCCGTAAAAGGCAGCGATCCTAACGGATTATCTCGGAAAAATAAGCTCGCAAAGATAAGAGTTTCCGAGTCACCGAGGACTCGACCGTTTCATTACAATTAATCAGGGCGAGAGTATTTTCGTACGGAGCAACTGCTTTTTTTCACAATAAATAACTCGGCGCAATTGAATTAGCGCTGCTAAGTATCAAAATCAAGATTGAGAGCCGTATTCGTCTAGAGAGAAAAAAAAAAGCTCAAGTAGGGTAATGAAATTTTCTTGTCGACGCGGGAATTCATTTACTATATATAGAGCGCCAGATATTTTACACAGTCAGCGCGAGAATCCTGCTAATTCGGTAAAGCAAACGACGCCTAACGAACGCAATGACTTTTCGGTATTGCGCAAATTCTTTCGCCAAACGGCATTAACTTTGTGACTTTTCGCTCAAAGTTTCGCGTAACCTAAACAAATCGGACTTAATGGATTGGCGGTACGCTCGGAAAAACGAGGGGGAATTTCGAGTTCTGGCGCGAGCAGTGAAGCGTTTTCAACTTGCGACGCTGCCAATTATTTTGTTAGCTGCTGGTTTTTAGTGCTGCTCCTCTTTGCTTCTAAGTTATTACATTATTACGCTCCGATTTAGTTAGTCGCGAGCAGAAATTATGTCCATTAAACAGGCACATTGTCGCATTACGAGACCAAGTTATACTCTGCACTTTATTTTCTAATTGTAAAAATTTATTTTTTAGTACAAGATTTAATTAAATTGTCGACATGCTTGATAATGTACTGTAAATTTCAAAATAACGTATTCGATTGCAAAAGAATGACATTGCGTTGAATGAGAGCAATGATCAGCATGCCGATCTCATTATTCATTAACACACTTCCGAATGAATAGAATTTGAGCAACTATTATACACGTTACGTGTACCCCGACTCGTGTGATGTTTAATTCAAAACTTTGTAGTTTCAGATAGCGTTTAATTTTGAATTCACCTGACCCGCATATCGAATGCCTTGCAATTCAAAACTTGGAGGTTCGGCTTTCAAAATCCGAGATAATAATCAAAACTCGGAAATTTTCAATTATCCTACTGCTGCGGATTTAATGCTGGAATCTTTGCTGTAGTAAGCTGAGACATTCTGCTAATTTCCAAGAGAAATCGAAGTGGATAAACAGTTTAATTGTTTTTCCAAGAGTCATTCCTGGAATCCAAATAGCTACGAACTATTCTATTGAATGCTTTTCAATGAATGGCTTTTCGCAGATACTCGAATTGAAACGTGGAATTTTCGGTACGCTCCGGTTCATTGATTAATCAATTCGAAACTTTTCGCAGAAGTTAATAAAAGTAGTTGAAATTTCGACTTCAATTACTTGCAATTAACTGATTTTTAATAATACAAATAAAACGCTTCCACGAAATCTTTATTTTTTTAAATTGATTTTTACTTTTTCATGACAAAATTTTATGAAAGATATCTTGATAAATAGTATTATTTTATGAATTATTAAAAGAGATAGCATTAGATTATAAATTAATAAACTTTACCAATTTAATTAACTTATTATACCCTCGCAGAGAAATTAATCAATTTTTGTCGACGCACAAACTTGAATAAAGCAAAATTATCAAGAATTAGCTGCAATTAGGCCAAGCAGCAAGAGCCTCCTTACAGCCTTGACGAAGTTCAAAGACCCCACCCATTAGCATCGGAGGAAAGCATCGTTTCGCCAATATCCCCTCGGCACTCAGCCGGCTGCTAAATAATGCGATCGATCCAAAAGAGCCTCATTAAAATTTCAGGACACGAGACTTGCCCCCCCCCCCTCGTCCACCCCCATCAAATAATCCGTCCGAGGGTCAAGGATCCACGGACTCCAGGAGTCCGAGTCGAGGAAAAGCGCGCCGATAATTATCGCTAACAACCGCTCGGCAGCGATGTTAGCCTCCGCAGCGAGAAAACTTCCGCGACGGTTATTAGGACGCAAGCTCGAAACGACCCTCTTCCTTTTCCAGCTCATTTATTTAACGCTATATACCGAGTTACATCGCCGCTCCCGTCTGGAGTGCTATGGAAATTTTAGAATCTGAAAAGTCGTTTAGGCTCCTTTTACGCGATTATCGTTTAATTGTTATTACAAAGTGCGCGCGTTCAATTTCCATTTCCAACGCAGCTTTTACAACACCGAGGATTAATTACGAAAATTTAGATTACCCGCATCGGGGGATGCCTGCGAAGCGCGCGCACGCGTCCTATATTAATTCCGGTGAATCGGGCGCCGCGCGCGCGAGAGAGAGTTCTCGCGTGACACGGCCGATTAATATCCGCGCGAAGCCGCCGGAACGCCGGATTATTATCTAAAGGATGTGTAACCGAGAGTCGATTGCGGGATTTCGCGAGTGTCTTGCGTAGGAGCAGTCCGTATATTAGCCGTTCGTTTTCGTTCGCCGCAATCGCTTGGCCCCGCGTAAATGCACGTTGCGCCGTGAATATATCGCGGCGAACATCTCAATCCCGGTGGATCTCGGAGCGATTGAAATTAATTTTTTGCTCGATCGAGATAATGCGAAATGCGCGACGAGGCGCGCGCGAAAAAGCGAGCGAACAAAAAGCTGTATTCTTTGCGTTACTAAAAATATATATTGCATGTGTATATACGAAAGAGAAGCGTAACGGGCTTTTCGAACGTCGCAAACAATTAGCATTAGGCAGAGGAGCGAAAGAGGCAGAGTAATTACGCAGCGGCTAGCCATGCCAAGTTCCGTTTAATCTCGTTTCCGACTTCCCTCATCTCCGCGGCGCAGCGGGCTCTTTCGCGTCGGGCCGTAGCAGCACACCCTGCAGCACAGCGGCGGCAGCAGCGACACCGAGAAAGCTGCGACGAGGCAAACTCTTTTCTCATCCACATAACGACCCTTTGTCCTCGGAGCAGCAGCAGCAGGCGAGGATCCGATCCCCTCGAGTCCATTATAAAGCGAGAGATCGAGAGAGAGGGAGAGAGAGCGAGAGAGGAGAGGAGAGAGAGAGCAAACAGTGGAAGCAGGCCGGTTCTCCGTCGAGACGCGCCCGGCGGTAGCTGAGTCGGCGAACTGGCTGGATGTTCCCGGTCGTCCTCCCGGCGTTCCCTCTCTCTCTCTCTCCCTTCTCGCTCGCCGGTCAACAGCGCCGAACGCGCTGCTGCTGCCCTGCTCCCCAAGACGTTCGCGGACCGTTTCGGGATCGATCCTCCGTTACTCCCGGCGGCGCGTTGTTTGCCGCCCCGACGAGCGCGCTCCGCTTCTGCATTACGTAGGAAAAATAAATGACGGGGCTTTTATGGCGCCCGGACGACTGGCGCCGCCGCCGCCGACGACGACGACTCCTTCTTACCCCCCTTGGTACTTTGCAGCTCAGACTTTACTGCCGCCGCTGCCGCCGACGACGACGACGACGACGACGCCATTCGTCGCGGCCCTCCCGGGAGGGAGATTTGCATGTGACGCGCAACCCGCGCCCGATTAGTCCTTTCGCGGCTAACTTTTCAGACTGGGGGGGGGG